>JAODKM010000043.1:8857620-8869109 GCA_026780845.1 Petrocephalus sullivani
GGGAGGCACAGTGTGGAATGCACCCCAAGGCTGAGCACCAGCACACGTGTCTAATAACCCCGGACAGGTGACGTGTTTCTGGTAGCGAGTGGGTCATTGCCGAGAGGGAGGCACAGTGTGGAATGCACCCCAAGGCTGAGCACCAGCACACGTGTCTAAGAACCCCGGACAGGTGACGTGTTTCTGGTAGCGAGTGGGTCATTGCCGAGAGGGAGGCACAGTGGAGGCACAGCGATGAAGCACCAAGGCCCAGGGACCAGGTGTTGGGGCAGAAAACAACCCGGCAGAGCTGGGATTCCCCCAGAGGAACGCCAGTGTTTTTATGGATAACTGGTGTTATGAGACAGGGGTTCTGTTTAATTGTTTAACTGAATTTGATTTATGTATTAAACTTGACTAAAGGTGCATTCATTGGCATAGACCTCTAGCAGACTGGATACATTTTGATCTACTGCATCTGTGGTTTTATGGTCAGTGGATATTGTATATCTCAAAACACATCTTGTCTTCCAGGTGTCCATGAAGCACGTGTACAGGGTTCTTCAGTGCCAAGAAGAGGAACTAACCCAGATGGTCTCCACTATGTCTGATGGTTGGAAGTTTGAGCAGGTATCAATAGAAATGCCCACGCAGATGTGCAACCAAAACCGAATTTGTTTGTAAAACCAGTTTGTCCAGGTACAAACACATTGAGAGCTTTTCAGGTGCTTTGGTAGATTTATGTCTAGTAGCACGGATGAATTTTAAGTTTTATGAATTTGAAGTGGACCAAGTGGTAAATGCTTAGCATTTGGCTTGAAGTATTTTATTTATACTTTATTAATCAGGAGCTGCAGGCAACTCGGCATTGTCTTTTCAGATGCCAAGACTGTTACTTATTTTTAGAATCAATGTAAAACACTTGTGATTTGATACACGTTTATGAGTAAACAGAAGTACACCACAGAATTGTTACCCTGGGATGATCATCATTGCAGTTTTACCAAAAGAACCTTTTTTTTGCTCCTCCATTAAAATCAGCTGCATGTGAGTATGGGTATATATACAAGGGGATATCGGTATATATGGATATATATAGGTATAAGGGGTATGGGTAGGTAAGGGCATATGGGTATATATGCAAGGGGATATCGGTATATATGGATATATATAGGTATAAGGGGTATGGGTAGGTAAGGGAATATGGGTATATATACAAAGGGATATCGGTATATAAGGATTATGTAGTATTAGATATTTCTGATTAGCTTCCATGTTTATATCGAGCTCCGTTCAGCACTTGTCCAATGTTCTTTTCTCATGTAAAATGTTCAGGAATAAATGTAGATTCCTATTGGATTAACATTGAGGTACATTAGTTTCATTAGTTAGTTTAATGCAGGACAAATAGTTTTGCAACAGAATATCAGTTAGGTGCAAATCATGCAATCTGGTAAATAGGGAAGTATCTGCTTTTGATTAGCCTTGCATGCGCTACTGATTGACACCATTAGGTATCTGTCATCGGTTTATTGCATCCTCTTCAGTGAAATGCTCTAAATGTGTGCAGTTACACCCCTTCATATGGCTCTTTAGAAACCTGACCAACAAGCCTTAGCCCTGCCCATACACTAAAGCAGTGTTTCCCAACCCAGTCCTCGGGGACAGACAGTCCACGTTTGCTCCCTCCCAGTTCCCTGCCAGACGGTCTACATTTTTGCCGTTCCGAGGACCGTATTGGGATGCACTGCTCTAAAGCCCTCCGCCGGGAGCCGGTGGATCCCCAGTCCTCCAGGCATCTGTCAGCATACATGTCAGCTCAGTCTCTCTGCCCAGTCACACACAGCCTCAGTTTTTGGGGCTGTTGATGTTGAGTTATTATTGGAGTGAACTGCAGCTGTGTTCAGCTGTTTGAAAACGGGGATGGTAAGTCATTAATTACTAGTAAACCATATGAGGCACGTATGCACTGTCCTTCAAGAGTGTATGCACTGTCCTTCATGAGCCCCTGCCACTACGTCCAGCTGTACAATGACCCCCTTTTAACCTCTTAATGGTTGTTGCAGCTTGTCAGTTTAGGGTCCTCATATGGCTACGGGCGGGATCACCAGTCTGAGTTTCTGCTGATTGTATCCAGGGAGGTGAAGGCTGCAGAGGCCGGTTTTCCGGTGAGTCTGGTGAGGTGTGTCCCCCTGCTCCCTCCGTCACGGCCCGGCCCTTCAGCATCACATCCAATAGCTCAACATCCCTCAGGCCCACATCCCATAGCTCAACATCCCTCAGGCCCGCATCCCGCTGGCCCACATACCATAGCGCCACATCCCTCAGGCCCACATCCCATAGCTCATCATCCCTTGGGCCCACATTCCTCAGCCCCACATCCCATAGCTCAGAATCCCTCAGGCCCGCATCCCTCTGGCCCACATCCCTCAGCCCCACACCTGTCAGCCCCGCATCCCATAGCTCTGCATCCCTCAGTCTTACGTTTGTCAGCCCCGCATCCCTTAGCCCCTCATCCCTCAGCCCCACATCCCATAGCTCTGCATCCCTCAGTCCTACATCTGTCAGCCCCGCATCCCTCAGCCCCACACCTGTCAGCCCCGCATCTCATAGCTCTGTATTCCTCAGCCTCACATTCCATAGCTCTGCATCCCTCAGCCTCACATCCCTCAGCCCCACATCCCATAGCTCTGTATCCCTCAGCCTCATATTCCATAGCTCTGCATCCCTCAGCCTCACATCCCTCAGCCCCTCATCCCATAGCTCTGCATCCCTCTGCCCCAAATCCTATAGTTCTGCATCCCTCGGCCCCACATCCCATAGCTCTGCATCCCTCAGCCCCACATCCCATAGCTCTGCATCCCTCAGCCCCACATTCCATAGCTCTGCATCCCTCAGCCCCACATCCCATAGCTCTGCATCCCTCAGCCCCACATCCCATAGCTCTGTATCCCTCAGCCCCACAGAGTCCTGTCTCCTGTTATCCGCTCTCATACACTCTCATCCACCCTGCCTTGTGCCATCATGTGGCAGTAATAGAGTGTTGGATGGCAACTGCATTCTTCTGCTTTGGTGGTGATGACCTAGCCTTCCCAAAGACCTCATGTGACTGCTGATATTTACACTTACATTTACTGCATTTGGCATTTGGCCCGTAGCCATGGCGACTTGCATAAGTTCTCAGAAGTCTCTTTCATTGAATACCCGGGCTAAGAATATCATCCATCTTAAAACTCTGTTGGCAGTTTAAGAGTTTAATACTGGAAGTGCTAATCCAATCTACATCTGATATGCAGCACTGAGCGACTTTTATGCAGTCAAAGATAATGATGTTTAAATGATCTTTATATTAATGTACAATCATGATATTGTGTCTGTCAAAGTGTCTCAGCCATTTCCGTACTAAAGTTTATGGACTACGCACTAAAGTCACCCCAGTATTTGCAGTAACCATCCGATATCCTCACGCATTCTTTGACTCGACCACTAGCACACCCCGTTTGGTCAACCGTTACCTCACCAAGTTATTCAACTAGTTAAGTTAATTATTTGAGCTGATGGTGACATTTAACAAACACATGGAATGCTGGGGTGCCCCAAAGGAGAGGTTTGGTCACTGAAGTTCTTCCTGTGTTACTGTTAAAATCCTTATGTTCTAATGTTAAATTGTGTTTTTCTCTGAGCAAATGTACAATTATCATTAGTCCTCACACAAACCATAACTGCAGTGTAAGTTTGATCATCCTAGGCAGATGAACATTAGTATCTTACACCACATTCATAAAGACATTGTATATGTTAATATTAATAAAATTTAATTAAAATACCAATTAACAGCCTGCAATCCAGAAGCTAATCAAGAAATCCATTTTCAATTTTGTGCACATGGTTGTACATTAAGCATACATTTCTGAGTGGCTGGTGGATGTAAATACATATCATGCATGAGCAGCGTACCCTGCCAGTCCGGTAAGAAACAATAGCGGAGCCGTAACCAGACACCAAAAATGCAAGATATCAAGGGGCTATAAAACTGACTTTGTTAAGTGTAATAACTGGCATATTATTAGATGTATCAGAAGATGAGGTTTAACAATGATGGGCTTGGACTGCATCACTGGAACTTAGCCAGGACAAATAGGTTTAATGAAAATATGCATCACCCGGAGGGCCTGCTAAGCTGTAATTAGCGGCCTCACTTAGCAACCGGGCGCGGTGCCCCAGTGGGCAGGCGTGTGAGAGCATGCCCATCACAGCCGCCCGCGCAGGCCTGCTGTGCAGCTTTGCTCATGGCGTGAGGAAGCTCACACTAACCCCATCTGCATGCTGTCACTCACACTTCTCAGTAGCTACAGGGTGTTCGTGAAGTTGGAAGGAGCTTGCGGAAGGCAGCAAAAGGTGCCTTTCTCACTTTTAATGCAGTGAATTTAGTGCTCAGAAGATCACTATCGATAGCAAAGTGTTGCCTTCAGTAGTCAAGTTTTTGCACAAATGCTAAATGTCTCCTTCAGCTTCAAGCAAAGCATTTCTGAAAAGTCATGCTTTGTCTATGTTTGTCTTTTTGCAGTTGGTAAACATTGGTTCTTCTTACAACTATGGAAGTGAAGACCAGTCTGAGTTCCTGTGTGTGGTCTCCAAGGAGCTGAGTGCCCAGTCATCTGGTACAAACAGTGAGCCCACTGAGAAGGCCAAGGTGAGAGATGCAATTCCAGGTTACTCCTACAATTGATTATGCACAAGAATTATAATGAAACCTTCTCTGACCAGTTTAACTTGTTCAATGCACGTTTATTAAACAGCATATCACAAAGAAATATTTCTGAAGTATGGATTTATGCAATTTATTAGGAGTACTGATGGAGAAAGTTCTGGGTAATCCTTCTGTCTTGTCCCTTGTGAGCTGAAAACCTCGACATAAAGAGAGTGAAAAGACCTAGTCCTAGATTGAAAATGCTCCGTCACAACTGACTTCATCATTTGACACCATTGCGGGTGTTACTGCATCACCAAATCAGCCAATACACCATCAGACTAAAGCTCTAGAGAGATAACAATTGCAATTTATGAATATGTAAGACACTAATCATATTTCATGAAATTACTTTTGTTGTTTACTGAAAACATGCCTATTTGCTTTATGTACAAATTTGTTTAGAAGTACTGTAAGAAGTAAACAAGCAGTATTTGTTTGCATTCCAGAAATATGCAAAACAAATGACTTTTCAGCCCACTCAAATTTTCTTTTTCAGAGGAAATGCAGCAGGTGCCTGTCCTCAGTCTTTATCACACATGCTTCCAATTTCTTTTTATTCCTCTGTTAGATGTCGAGCGGTATCAGTAGACGGGTGAATGGCCCTGCTCCATCTGTAGTAAAAGTCACAATTGTGATAAAGTGGACATGAAGGTTTTCATCAGAGCAAAGACATTTAAAGCGTACTGAATGCCGCTGGCTGTCAGCTCTGACAGTCCGCCTGCTGGCTGGAACCGTGGCCAGCACTTGCTGTTCCTGTCCTTCTGGTGCCCAGCCTTCCACTTCCAGGCCTGCTCCTGTACAGCAGGAACAGACATCGGTGGTTTATGGACTGGGCAGCATAGTGCGGGATGGATCCTTTCTCTAAGTCGCATCTGATGCAGCCTCAGAGTGACCAGGAAATTATTAGCAGTTGTTGGGCTCCAGCCAAAGCAAATCAGCAGAATGTGTTGATAATATATCTTCATGTATCTATGTGTTTCTGCTGCAGATCCTCCAGGAACGTGGATCGCGAAAGTGAGGAGGCAGAATCCGAGCCCTGGAAATGACCTGCTCACAGCTCCTTTATGAAACACAAGCCAGATTGCCTTTGACAGTGAGCACTTAGTAAGGAAGAACTCCATTGTCATTCTCTACATTCTGGAAGTAATACAAAAGCTTTTTCGTGACTTAATTATCATTCTTAGATGGGTCTTTTTTCTATTTCAAACAGGAAAGATGCATGTCCTTCACAGTCAATAATGAACTCAGGGCATCAAGTAATTATACTTGTATTTAATTCATAACTATATTTTAATCACTGTAGGCAGAAATATTTCTGAAGTATGGATTTATGCAATTTATTTGAATTTATGCAATTTATTAGGAGTACTGTGAGCTATGGCTAAAGTTCTGGGCAGAGGTGTCAATTTCAGGTCCAGAAAGTAAAAATCCAGACCAGGACTTTGTTTCAACCAATCAGTTGAGCATAAAGAGTCACAGTCACAGATTGCTCTACTAGTTGGTTGAAACAAAACCCTGGTCTGGAGTTTTACTTTCTGGACCTGAAATTGACATCTCTGGTTCTGGGTATTGACATTTTAAAAATGTGAATCCTTCTGCCTCGTCCTTGTGAGCTGAAAACCTCAACATGCTGATCCTGTCACTGCTCCTATCAGTCTCCCCTCTTGTGGGGGGGCTTGTCTAGGTGCGCAGATACAGGCAGACAGGAGGAAGCATGCCCACTCCTTATATGCTTTTTGCTGTCTGTTTGGTAAGTATGGGCTAAGATACATTGCTGACATTCTTGTAATGCATACGTCCCACCCCTCTGGCAAGGACCCCCATGCCCCCCCCCCCGGTCTGCAGATTTTACCCCCGGCCCTCCTGGTGGGCATGCCAGAGGTGGGATGTATGTATATTGCTTTGTTGGTACACCTCAGATTTACATTCTTAAAAGCACACAAGGCATCTGAAGTGCTAGACTGTTTATATACATAGTACTGTGCAAAAGTCTTAGGCCGTCAAACACAGGCCTTCCGGCCGTTTCTCTGGGCAGTAATCATGCGCAGTGGGACAGTGGGTCTTCCGGCATCAGGAGGTTTTCTTTGCGATTTCGATATATTGGAGGGTCGGCAAAAAGCAATTGAAAGGGAATTTTTAGACTTTTGCGAAAGCTGCAGAGAAGTTTGGTAACTCATAAATACATAAAATATACGTACACTGCTAGTTTGGAGGAGACCAGGCGTGTTGGCAAAAGCCTTTCACGTCTCGCACTGATCTCGCACTGATCTCGCACCGATCTCGCACGGTCTCTTTGTGTCTCGTGTTCCTCCTCTCTTTTTGTGCTGCTCTCAATGGGGACCAAAACATTTTCTGTCATTTTTCCCGATGGCGGGGGCCTGCACCTTTAACCCCTGTATTCACTCATAGAGATGTTAAATATTACAACATCTACTAATAAACAATTAGTAGATACCTGGGCAGATATTGAAATGGCTAAGCTAACACACTTACACGTAAATCAAAAACATGAATGTAATTCGAGCATCATAAACTATTCCTTTTCAGTGGCAGAATAAATCATTTGCTGGCACTCTTCATCGGATGATGTGTGTGTGGTTTATATCCAAGATTACTGGAAACTGACTGTTAGACTTGATGATGTCCTGATTTTCTTACCAACTGCTTTGAAAAGAGAAAAATATATGTATATAATGTTTTTCTTTTGTGTGATTGAAATATGTATTTTCCATTGAAGACACTGCAATAAAGAGAATGTATAGCAAGAGGCATTAAGACATTGCTGTGCATTTAGCCTTATTAAACTTGATTCAGTTTCCATACAAAGGACTTAATATACTGAGCTAACATGCTGTGTATATGCTTCGTATTGCCCAGTCCATGCCTGAGCAAGGTGTTGTAGTCTAATATGTACTGAGTTGACTGTTTTAATAACATTTATTTTTGTTTTCATTGCTTTTAATTGTACAGCCTGAATTTCCATAATCATGAGTGTTAAATTAAAGAGAGGTAAGCACATTATGTATGTTTTAGTGCAGAACATGGAGACAGGGCTCTGTACTGTGGAGTTATAGTCTGCCTAGGAGTTGTGTGTAAGTGTCGTAGCCTTTAGCTGCCAGTGTTTTAATCCCTCCTGGTAATGTTCTTGCCTTGAGTTAACATCTATTGAGTTTGTCTGGTATGTATGTTTATGGATCTCTTTTATATTTATCAATTTATCGTGTTTAACAAAGCTTCAGGTAGTTAGGGTGGTAGCTAGCCTTTCTGGAGAGACATGTTTATAGCCGTGCCACACATTAAGCCTGAAGTGCCAGCTCTCTCGTGCTGCGTGGCAGAGACATGCCTGACCCCCTCCTCCATTTCTAACTGACCTTGGAGTGATACGGGGCACCCATTCCTTTAGCACCGCGAGCCGAGGGATCTGTAACACTGCCCCCGGCCTCCTCCAGCATTGCACCAGGCTGCACTCCTTCATGGTCTTTCCTGTACATTGTTTTACTTTATATATTGTTCACATAGTCATCGATAATATGACTGCAGAAACATGCATATAATGGTTATGGTAGGAAAAACGGTCTAAGCTTTATAAATAAAAGGTCTTAAGTTTTACATGCAAACTCTTTGTCTCCGAGTCCTGTTTTGCCCAGTGGAAATGTTTTAAGTGCCCTTTTATAACCACACCTTGAAACAAGTTCTGTCAGAGTGCAACAACAGTGCTTAATAATACATTCCAAACAAGTTTAGACATGGCTCAAACCAAATCAGTAGAAGCCATTTTGATTATTCAGTTCTGCCAATTCTTTATAGGGGCATCGCCACTGACACAAGTGATTAAAACCAACATCTGTTAGTGTAATATTTCTCTAAACTCTGTAGGGGCTGCAGTGTTTCCACAAGCAAGTTTGCGTCTACAACTATGATGAGCTACAACTGTGTTGGACAGTGCCTTATAACCCCATCATTCTACCATCTATGTGCCTGTGTTGTGTGATGGCGCCCTCTTGTGTGTAACGTGTGTAATGTCTTCCTTGACCCTGTAAGTGATTATGCCATTCTTTATTGAGTTGTGGCTTCAATAACATCAGAGTGGCTGAGTGTACTTCGTTTTATGATTATTCTTATATATATATATATATATATTATGCGTGTGTGTATACTGTGTATATACATACACACACACATATATATATATATATATATATGAAAGAATTGAATGTGCTTTTTTTAATTGCATGCCCAACATTATTTTTGTCATTAATATTCTGTTTCAGAATATTCTGTGTGCTGTGTACTTCATAGATTTGTTTGAAGCATGCTTACTCACATGGTTATTGTATATTGACATGTACAGACACACAGACTATGGGCCATTTAAAGACACCAGTTCAGGACACTGGCAGAATATTCAGAATTTCTAATATTTATAAGAAATATTGCAGGCCTCCAGTATAATTGACAATATGGCTCATTTTGCTGTCTCAGTGAGCAAGCATTGCTCAGTGGACGTGTTATTAGACGTTCCATCTGTGCATCCATTCTCTGTATACGCCTCTACTATGCAGGGTTGTGGGTTTTATTCGATGTATCTTCCTTTATTCTTTAGGAGACAAAGCAGACATACTTCTAGCAGGACTTATTGTTCTAGAGATATTTGTGGAAGTTCTAATGTGATTTTAATACGTTATTAACAATGAAGTCTTTAGCACATTGTGCCATTCAGAGGAGAAGCACAGTGGCCTTATACCTCCCGAGCTGTGGCTCTGAATCCAGTCCCTCTCTCTCCGCTCTGTGTGTGTGCAGTTAGCATCTCCTGCCCGTGTGGCATGGCTTTCCTGCAGGTGTTCCACTCTCCTCCTACAGTCAGAAGAACTGTGATTAGAAGGTGCACGCCGCCCTCCAATCCCTGTTTCTAAGGGCAGGCTCCATGCCCCCTGTGGCAGTACTCACTGTTAGCTGCGAGAAAGTGCCATGTTAGCTTCTGACACTACCAAAATTCCTGCATGACCTGTCTTCTGTCCTGGTCTCAGACTTCGGCACTGTATGTTTATTGCTGTTATAACTGAGCTCATCTATCTTGCTGCTGGTCACTCAGTTCCTCTTCTGCCTCATACGTATAAGCATTGCCATTTTCTCCAGTGTGCTAGGTGTTCTCATTATATGCCCAAAATGAGACCACTGTTGTCTGCTCATTTGTGCTTCAAGTTTGCTTCTTGATTTGATTGAGGAAGCAGTTGTTTGTTTTTCTCATCATCCATGAGGTTCTCTAATGTGTTCAAAACCATCAGTCCTCTTCCCACCTTGCTTCTTTATTGTCCAACATTCACATTCATAGTCTCAGAAAATACTACACTTTGAATCATTTTCATCCTTGTTCTCACAGATATGACAGTATTTTTGAAGATTTTTTTAGGTTCTTCATCGTCACTTTGCCTAGTGCCGGCTGGATCCATCACTGGATTAATACATTGCATTATCACTCCAAGCAGCTAAAAGCTGTCTATCCACCTCTTCAGTTCACTATCGCCTCTACAGTGAGCAGCTGTTCCTGTGATCATAACCTTTACATTCAGCTGTGCTCACACTTTTTCACTCTCCTCATGTGTTGTTTTCTTTTCTCAACAACACATTGGACATTGTTTCATCCACCTGTCTTAATCAAGTCTTTTTCCAGACCAACATCTCTCATTATATATGCTGGATGCTATTGAAAAGCAGTAGTGAAAGTATGCGTTTTACTGAGAACATTATATAGTTTGATATGGTCTGCATACATTGTTTATTTGTGGTGAATGAGTAAAAAAAGGCTAGATGTGAGAATAATAAGCACCCATATTTGTATAATAAAAATAAACCTTGGGTGGTGCATAGTTCAGTGGGAAACACCCTCACAGCCCTGTATGTTCCTCCTGTACCACCCCAGGCACTTGAGTTTCTCCCTCAGTAGTCATGCACTAAGGCTGATACCTCTAAATTGTGCGTGATTGCATGCGTGAGTGTGTCTGAATGCATGAATGCTGCACTGGACTCGCATCATGTACATAGTGTATCCCAGCCTTGTGCCCCGTGCTGCCTGTAATGGGCATATCCACCCTAGCCCACCACCCGATCGTAACCCTGGTCAGAAGAAGCGTTCTAGGACGGATAGCATGGGTTCCCTAATAAATGCAACGCGGTCCCTTTAAATATATAGCTGTTCTAAATTTTGCCTGAAAAAACGAAATATGTATGGTAAATGTGTATTGACATTAAAATGATTTTTTAAATCATGGTTTACTTCATGTGAACCGAATATGTAATTAAATGTAATAAGATCGTTACATATTACATTGTATTTTGTATTTTCAATAACATAAAGTATATGTTATGTTCTGGTAGCACATTAGGGGGAAAATCGTTTCTAGATGAAAGTCGGATAAAATGTCTCGTAATAGAAATACTCTTGTAATAGTCTTGCGGCGTGTTGTCGCCGCCTCTCCTCAGGCGGCCGCGGGCCACCCGCGGGTCCTTTCTAGCCTCGGAGAGCCTCGCCGTTTTTTTTCCCTCCGGAGGGAAACTTCGCCAGGTTCCGCCGCGAGTTCGGTCCGCTCGGCGCCGTCGGAAGGCCGTTGGCAGGGGGAAGCGCTCCGCTGCTCTACGTTCGCGTGAGGTGAGCGGCCGGGGGCGGCCGGGGGAGGCCGCGGGGACGGGGGCCGCGGCGCTAGCTAGTCCGCCGCCGCCGCTCGGGATGGCGGCTCCGCGCCGAGCCGCCCGCCTTCGC
>JAODKM010000043.1:8876443-8895229 GCA_026780845.1 Petrocephalus sullivani
CCTGTCGGTCTTTCCCCTGCTCGTCCTACAGCTCTGCCCCTGTCACTTTTTTTGGCCCTGTCGGTCTTTCCCCTGCTCGTCCTACAGCTCTGCCCCTGTCACTTTTTTTGGCCCTGTCGGTCTTTCCCCTGCTTGTCCTACAGCTCTGCCCGACACTTTTTTTGGCCCTGTCGGTCTTTCCCCTGATTGAGCTACAGTTTTTCCACACAAGCTCAGAATAATTCAGATTCTTTGTTTGGGGATTGCTGGGGGTGCTCGTATTTTTAGCTCTCTAGGTGTGACTGGCCTGGCGCTGCGCTCTGGCTGCACACAGTTGTTCTAAATTTCTTTGGAAGTCTGAGATTCGGCTCCCCCCTTCCCCCTTAACACCCACCCATCTGGGTCTATTCCATCAGTCTTTGTATTTTCCATGGTTTTAACGATGTACAACTTGCTCTTTAATGTCAGTATTTCAACTGCTGTAAAATTAAACTTTTATACTTTCTATAATTACACTAGTCTGTAGATCTTTCCACCTCCTGATGCGGCTCTCGCCTCCAGCATGTTATATATATATATACAATAGCATTTTTGCTGCCTTCAGTATGTTCTGCAGAATAAGCAGCCGCCGTGAATCAAATATCAGAGGCAGTTTAGCTTCTCGCTGCATCAGACTCTTCATGTTTATATGGCGTTTTTGTTCATGTAAGTGTTTAGAGTAAATAAAAATGTTTATACAAAGACTGCGTTGTGCTCCAGGTGTCAGTGTTGTGCCTAAACATTGCTGTGTCGCGCTGCCCGCTGTTAATATGGCCACGAGGATTACTCAGGGATTGCTGCAGACACCTCTGATACTAGGCTGGGGAAACACGTCTCCACCCCCGCTGAGTGTTTGCTTGTAAATATCTCTCCTGGGAGAGGCTGGGTGCCCCTGTGTTTGTCTGTAGGACCTGTAGAAATGCAGTCGCCAGTCTCGGCTGTACAGTTACAGTGTGTCCAATAAGCAGTCTCTTAAGAATCCCATCCCTTAACCTCCCAAAAGAGCTGTGGCCCGCCTTTCCTCACTGTCAGTGTCGTGTCGGTAGCTTTGGGCTCCCAGGGCTCACAGCAGCAGGTAATGGTGCGAAACGTTTAATGCTGCTGGCTGTGGGACCTTTCATCAGCCCTGTTTTGCTTAACTCTGCCTACAGACTGTGCTACCTGAGAGACTAAATGTGCAGAAATCTGGTCTGGACTCCAGGGGTCACTGTGCCGTGTTGATCAAAATGTGCAAATCTAGATGGGAGACGGCAACCGGACGCGACTGGCTTAGCTACACGCCTCTGGACGCACCTGTTGCTGTGTCTTGCGACAGCATGTTGTCTGCAGAGAGCATTCGGAAATGATCACATTACAAAGGCCTGGTGTCCCGGTGCTTACCACAGACTGCTTTACTCTGACTGGCTCTACCTCACTGCTTATTTAAGCTCATTATTCCAAACAGCTAATCAGCGTACAATCACGGCCTTTATAATGCAGAAATACATGCAGACTTTCTTGGACTTGCATTCAAAATGGGCTGGACAGCTGCACAGTTTAATTGGCCGTGATTAGCCTAGGAAATGTTGAAATGTGCATATTGAGGGGGATTGTAAGACATATTACACCCATAGCCTAAGTGCACTGCGCACCCTCGTGTCTGCATAGCTTGGCAGATCCCTGATGCCTCGTTTCCCCCCTTTGCCTTCCTGTCATTCTCTGCAGTAGCTGCTCCATCCGCGCTCTCCCTGCTAATGCTGCTTTGTAACCCCCTTTTTAATTATCCTTTGATATCCTCCTCTGTGCCAAATTCTAGTGGGGGAGCAATTTAAGAGGAAAATACATAGTCAGTCAGGGCTCTTTTTTGCTGCTGCCTTTTTATTCCCAGGTTTAACATTTTAAACCACCATTTATGTGGCAGGTTTGCAGAAGTTAGTTTGCATCCTGCTGCAGAGGTTTTTTGATTTGCTTAGTAAAACCATGTAAATTATGAATACCATAAATAGATATACATATAAATAGAGGGCTTGCTCAAATGTTAGATTCAGTGAAAACCACAGCTGGTGTTCTTTTAAATTTCATTTATTGTATTGGGTTTCTTACACAGTCCCTTCTGATCCCGGGGTATTTGTCCATAAGTTTTCCTTTTTGAGGTTTGAAAGGGCCTAAAGAAGCCGCCTTCTGCATAGTCTTAAATAGTGTCCTTTCCACTGTCACCACGGTGACGATCCACCGCCCATATAGTCCTATACTGTTGCCATCTAATACAGTTGGTGGGCTTTATCTGGCACTTTTGCTAAGACCTGACTCCCATGGGTGACTCTGACAAGCGCTCTGAGCTTGCCTGATGCATGCAAACCTCCTCACTCTGACACAGTCCCTTGGGAAGGCAGACTGAAATGCCAACTAAATATTTCTGAATTATATTCAAGTTGCAAGCCTAATGATTTTCAGAAAAATAAAAAATAAATATCAAACTTGTATAATAACTTCCTCTAAAATGAGGTATAAAATATTTCCAGATGATTTGGAAAAGGTAAAACAATCACCCTCAATCAGAATTTTATAATGATATAAAGGAAGTAATCAAACTCGATCATCATTATCTTTGGTTTAACTGGGGATGTTGCTCACCTGGCATTGGGTTTCAGCTCTGAAGGAGAAAGCTCTCGTCTCAGCAGCGTTTTTGGCCTCTTTAGCTATGCACTTACGAGACAAGGATTCTTTTTTCATTATTTCTGTATATGATTCAAAAAGTTGTATTTGCTTGCCGTCAACTGAGAAAAAAACCTAACCTCCACTTATATCAGGACTCAGCTGGTAGCACTGTTGATCTCACACCTCCAGAGCTTTGGGTGCAAATCCAACCTCTACTCTGCGTGTGGAATTGGCATGTTCTTCCCGTGTCGCATGGCAGACTAATGAGCATCCCTGCACTGCCCACAGCGTGTGTGCAGCAGCCCAGATCTTATTCCCATTGCAGCCTGGCTTTGGCTTTTGGCTCCCATGACCCAGACCTGAAGAAGCAGTTATTAGATCAGTTTTATTTGGTCAAAGATGTTTAATAGTAAATGTGATCTATTAAAAATATTCCCCTCAGAAGTACACTCACAAAACATCAGTGTCACCTTGCTAATATTGCATTGTGCCCTGTTTTGTGGCATAAATACAGCAAAGGTACGACATTCTTTTCAGATTGCAGCTGGTGTGGATGCCAATGTTCCCCACTGTGCTGATTTAATTGATGGTGGATCTCCACTCCACATAGTTGATTCCATTGGACTGGATAGATGTCTGATGGAAGGGAAAGCAGTTACGTGAAGCTGAATTCATTGTCATGCGTGTGGAACCTTTCCTGGAGAACCTTAGCCTTGTGACATGGGTCCTGCTGTTGCTCAGTGTTCTAAGCCGCTTAAATCTTATTAGTCCCCATTCTGCCTCTCTTACGCAATCTCTGTCTCTATAGTCTCAGGGCTTAAAAAGCCTTTCTTATCCTGACTCGTCCCCTTCATTTCCACTGATTGAAGTGGATTAAACTTGTGAAATCAATCAGGCATGTTGGCTTTCAGCCCAATTCATCTGGTCAGTCATTTCAAGGAAAGGGCAGGCTTCCCAACCTTTGCTACACTTTGAGTCTGTTTCAAATATAGTTGGAAGCTCAAATTAATAATAATCCTACGGAAGAGGGTGTATTATATGAGCTCCATGCAATCCATCATAAGGCAAGGACAGGTTCTTATCTCATGTGGGTGAATCAGTGTATGTTCTGTGTGATCTGTGAGATCCTGGCACCTCATCAAAAGCATCCCCTGCCTAACCCCTCCTGAAGTTCTGCCTCTACCTTAATCCTGTATTTTATGAGGGGTTATGAAAGATGGATTCCCTTCTTATATGAAACTTTTTCTTGAAAATCCATTTTAAGTACGGTAGGTATATGGCAGCAACAGCAGAATGCTCATGAATGCTAGTCTGCCTTTGCATGTAGCTGTTCAGGCATGAGCACAGATCTGACACCGAAATGGGCCCTTCACAAGCACCCTCCCATGCCTACCCGTCACCTTGGCGTGCAGACGGAAGCTCATTATTTTTGAAGTCATTGAACTCGAGTGTTTTTTTCTAGGGCTGACATTTTAGAGATATCAGATGGATTCTTTCAACATCATGATGTTAAAAGTTTGTACAAAACCTCAGGTTTATGTAGGAAATGTGACTTTTTCTCCCTGTACAAAAGAACCAAAGTATCAGTTTATTATTAAAGTTGATATTCATATATACTGTATATAGTCGGCTTTTATTGTCTATCTCATCTAAATTCTGTTATATTGTTAACATATTGCTATTGCAATATATATTTATATGACCAGTCCTCCTCATCACTATATTTCATAGAAATCAATAAATATATCCCTGCTAGGAATGGTGATCTGAAATTGTAGAGCCAGGGAAATTCATTGATCATGCTGTTATTTCTGTCATTAGCTGACATTTTCTCATTGTGACTTGTACACTCAACAATAATTACATTCGACACCTGGCTGTCTTACTGAAAAGGGTCCCGTCCCCAAAGCCTCTTGCCGTCTGCTACCACCATAGAATCCGTGATTCCAGACCACCTTCCTGAGCTGCTCAGGCTTTCAGGTTAGGCTGCTGCAGGTCTTCACAATGGACAGAGGAAGGCAGGGGGCCAAAACGGCAAGGAGAAAGGAATGATGTCACATCTTACTCCCCAGTGTTTTATGAAGATTATGACCTTTTTCTGGTAATTAAAAGCTCCTTAGTAATTAAAATAAAGCAGCTGGCATTAATTACAGATATTTCTTACTTTTGACTAAGATTAGTTTTGCGCGGGTTGATGTGCCGCTGTAGCTGCTGTAAGGGTGTGTACACAGGGGGTCAGCATAACAGGAATACCACATAAAGAAGAACTCTCTCTGAAGTAGCAAAACGATAATGGCAAATGCAGCTGTAAAGGTCAGGCGGTTTCCCTCACATGTCAGTTAACGGTATTTATCAGCACTTTGATATGCAAGTTCTTAAAGAAACACTGCAGGTGCATGTCGTGAAACAGGAGAACCGTCTGAAAAAATCTGCTGAAATGCCAAGCAAGGACTGACTCAAGCGCTCTTAAAGAGGGGCGGCGGGTGCATTTGAGTCCGAGGATAGATCCGTATTAGAATAGCTGCTAAACCCCACAAAAGTACTGCCTGGATAAATGCCACAGAACCGAGTCCGATGCTTGAAGATGCACAGCCTGGAACCTGCCTTCCTTCCTTACAATCCGGCAGTTTAATGTCTGCAGAAAGCAAAAAGCCACCGACCACCCCCAAGGGCTGCTGCCAGATGTTAAGTACGGTGAGGGATCTGTAATACTATGAGCAGCCGTCTTGCGAGAGCCATTCCATGTGATAATTGCTTTGCACAGCATTCAGATTTAAACATCACTGAACCTTTATGGGACGTTCTGGAGAACAGTGTGCTGAAAATTTCCACCTCCTTCCAGAGGCATTCCTTACTGAGGAATGGTCCAGCTCACACGTCGTTTCCATGACGGCATTCCAAGAAGCACTGAAGCTGTTCTGAAGACAAAGATTGGCTCTATTTCTAAGGGACTTCTTGATATTAATATATTATTAGCCATTTCTGTTACTTTCTCTACTTGTATAGGTCATAAAATACATACACAAACTACCACAACACACTCCACAGCACAAAGAATTCCCAGTGCAAACAGATATGAAGAAGCTGAAAAGATCCCACAGCCAAGTCTATGATGGGAAGGCGCTGTGGGCGAAGTCAGCATCTTCAGGTTCCCAGGACTCGACATCAGCGGGAACCTCACTCAGTCACAGCTTCCCAGGACTCGACATCAGCGGGAACCTCACTCAGTCACAGCTCTGGGCCAAGTGGCAGGCAGATCCAAATGCCTCCAGAAGTGGTGACCAGCTTTTTATAAATTCACCTTGGAGTCAGCTCTCTTTCGTAACATCTTGGTAAGATAGCTGATTGACCAAAGACTGCAAAGAACCTCCAATGGTAGTGGAGACATGAACATTACCAGCACATGTTTTACAGTCACCCAGTGCAAATACATGACACACTGTCTTAGAAAGGTGGTCCACATTGTTAAGACACGCATCAGCTCATTAAGCACCACCTCATCACCATGCGGAGCCGCTGTTCACCTGCTCCTGTAGACCACTCATCACCATGCAGAGTAGCTGTTCACCTGCTCCTGTAGACCACTCATCACCATGCAGAGTAGCTGTTCACCTGCTCCTGTAGCCATAAATATTACCCATAAGCAATCAGGCTCCTCAGCAAAAGCCACACAACAAAACTAACCCCTGACATGTTATTCGACATGTAAAAGTGTTTGTCTCTGTTGTCTTTTTTGTTAATAGATGTTGTAGGCTTTGTTTTTCATTTGGCAATTATTTGATAGTACAGGCTGGAGTTTCCCTGTAGAAAGTACACATGCACCCTGAGGCCCTTCCCAGGGAGCACAGGGCCCAAAGCAGAGCTATGTCCTGGTTGGGGTGTCAGTCAGAGGTACATTCTGGGTGTGGTGTCGATCAGAGGTGCATTCTGGGTGGGATGTCGATCAGAGGTATATTCTGGGTGTGGTGTCAATCAGAGGTGCATTCTGGGTGGGATGTCGATCAGAAGTATATTCTGGGTGTGGTGTCGATCAGAGGTACACTCTGGGAGGGTGTCAGTCAGAGGTACATTCTGGGAGGGGTGTCAGTCAGAGGTACATTCTGGGTGGGTGTCAGTCAGAGGTACATTCTGGGAGGGGTGTCAGTCAGAGATACATTCTGGATGGGTGTCAATCAGAGGTACATTCTGGGAGGGGTGTCAGTCAGAGGTACATTCTGGGAGGGGTGTCAGTCAGAGCTATGCCCTGGTTGGGGTGTCAGTCAGAGGTACATTCTGGATGGGTGTCAGTCAGAGGTACATTCTGGGTGGGTGTCAGTCAGAGGTACATTCTGGGAGGGTGTCAGTCAGAGGTACATTCTGGGAGGGGTGTCAGTCAGAGGTACATTCTGGGTGGGTGTCAGTCAGAGGTACATTCTGGGAGGGTGTCAGTCAGAGGTACATTCTGGGAGGGGTGTCAGTCAGAGGTACATTCTGGGTGGGGTGTCAATCATGGGCAGAGCACATGTATGTAAAATGACATCTTCAACAGTTATGTTCAAATATGATATTGTATGAAAACTCAGTATCGTCTCAGTATCATCTAAGAAAGCTGGGAAGAATAGACAGGGGTGAGCTGCAGCCTTATGAAATGAGGTGTGTGAATTCATGTTACTAAAAAGGGAATCCCCTCACAGGCCCTGCTGCTTGGCCCCACGGGCTCCCTCTGTTTGCCAATCCGAACAGCAGGTGGGACGCAAACAGCAGACTGACAGTGGATGTTTGTAATGCACAGAAATGGTAGTGCTGTAGGCTGCATCCACCTGCCGAAGCCACGCAGCATCTTGGCCATTTGTGCTGCATGCCGATGACCACACCTGCTTATACATACATACATACATACATACATACATACATACATATATATACACACTCACACATACACACTCACACATACACGCACACACACACACGCACACACGACACACTTATAGAAATATAAATACATAAATATTTGTGCATCGTAAAAATATCACTGGTATAAAGTCAGTAAGTCAATGAAACAATACAGGCTTCATGCGTTCCCAGCAGCCAGCAAAACGAGAGCTCTGACGTGGGGACAGAGGCTCTGGGATTGAGCTATAAGAAAACATGCAGGGCCTCCTGCATGAGCAGAATCACTATAAACTAATTCCCATTGTCGGGGAAGGAGGAGGACTTTCTCGAATATGTGGTTACTCTCTGGCAGGAAGTGGAGCATGTGAGATGGCTGTTCCGTGTTGCTGTATGTGACGTGCTTTATGCACTGAAGGGAGAGATGTGAGAAGGGCAGCGTTTTTTAAATGAAATGTATCTGACAGGATCTGTCATTAGGAGATATCATTCTACCAAAAGACGACAGGAATGTGAGCTGGCTGGGATTAGAGACGAGGGGGCTGTTATTTTCGAGTAACTCGGCCCTCTGCGTTTCACGGACAGCGTTCCAGCCGGCCGACATGTTAATGGGGTGTAAACGGGAGCCGAACACAAAAATCCCTTCAATCTAAATCCATCAATGAATCGAGGGGACGAATAATGAAGTCATCAGGAGAAAGCATGTCGCTGGCCCTACACCCATTAAATAGCGAATGTTTCATCGAGATTAGGCCTGAATTTAAAGAATCTGGGAAATAATCCAGATTCTGTGTAAATGGGAAGGGTTAGGGTTGGGAAGGAAAATTAAATTTAAAGCTATTTATCTGGGTAGTAAGTGCATATTGGCCCGAAACAAAACAACTTAATTCAACATTAGAACATGCACTGATCAGGTATAACATGACATTGATGACATCATTAGAAGGGCACCTGCCAAGGCCTGAGTCGTTATATATCAGGCAAGGGAACAGGCTGTTCTTGAAGGTGATGTGTTTTGGACGCAGGAAAGAAAGTGTAAGAATCTGAGTGACTTTGACAAGAGGCAAATTGAGATGGCTAGATGCTTCAGTCAGAGCGTCTCCTAAACGGCAGATCTTGTGGGATGTATGCAGTGGTCAAAGGAAGGCAAACTGGTGTGCGAGTGATGGGTCATGGGTGTCCAAGGCTCACTGATGTGTGTGGGGAGCAGAGAGGGTCAATATTTTAATGAAATGTATTTAAAGTACATATATAACTACTCGCAGTGGCATCTTCTGGTTTGGCATATACTCTAAGGCTTCACTGACTGTGGGGCAGGCAGGTGGTGTAGTGGTTAAGGATGCAACCATGTAGTTAAAAGATTCCCAGTTCGTCCCCAACCTGCGAATACCGCTGAGGTGTCCTGAGCAAAGTACCGTCCCCAAGCACTGCTCCCCGGGCGCTCACGTAGCTGCCCCCTGCTGTGTCACAACATCACATGGGTTAAATGCAGAGGACACATTTCGTTGTTGAATGCTGTGGTGCGTCAACAATGACGATTAGTCACCTTCGCATTAGAGATTAATCAGGTCAGCAACTCATGTTCCTAATAACAGAATTAATTTCTATTAACTAAAGGTAGGAGATTTTATAGTTCAAGCTGTTGACTGGCTACCAAATTCCCCGGATCTCAGCATCTGTTGGACGTGATGGACAAACGAGTCCGATCCATGGGGGCTCCACCTCACAACTTGCTGGACTTAAAGGATCTGCTGCTGACATCTTGGTGCCAGACGCAGCAGGATTAATGATATGGCTGATCAGTGTATGTAAATTAAGGGTAACACAATACAAACTAACATAAATTTCTTCTGCTCTCCAAAAACGCATTTATATCTTGTTGGATAGTTAGAGAAATATCACTTTAGTTCCCAAACCTCTCCTCCGGGGCACTACAGACATTCTATGTATTTCACTACTAGTTTACTTAGTTAATTATGTCAGTGGGGATCCGCTTAGCCAAACAAGGTGTGTTACTGATCAAAAAGTACATGGGTGTATTGTATGACTGCTGCTAATACCGGGTGACATTAGGAGAGGGTTTGAAATGGTTGACACACTTTCACAGACACCAACAGGAAGATCATTTAATCATCATTAAAAGCTCATCATTGGCTGCCTAAGACTTTTGCATAGTACTGTACACCTTAACACCAAGGGCCCGCTGCAGAAACACGCACATACCCATGACCTTGGTATAGTCACTGGTCTGACGGCCGTTTGAATGAAAGTACTCACAGCTGAGCTATTTAGACATAATAGTCTTACTATTGACTGCAGAGATCATTTGGCCTAAAGATTTCCCATAATGAAATTCAAGTGAAATGAGAGATAATTGGCTAAGTGGGATCCAGGGGATGCTAACAATTCCTCTGTTCAGTCCATCAGGGTCTTTATGTTTTGTTAGTATTGTTCTCGGATTGTTAGAGTAGGTGTTAGGCAGTATAATTGTTAAATATATTGATGTGTAAGGTACAGTAGTTCCCCAATAGCGGGCCCTTAATCAAGAAGCTTAATCTGCATTAATCTGATTTTAAATTGCTTTGAATACAATAAAAAGTGGAAACCCTTCTAAAGGATAGTGTGTGCTAATATCTTTGATATGCAAAACCTTACAATATATTCATCAGACAACTGAAGTGCACGCTGAGTGCGTTTCAGACCCGGCCAGGTTCCCCATGCTGGAGACCCTGAGTCATGCACACCCCCCTCAGCACTGAGTAGCACCCCAAGCACTCTTGATGAGCAGTGTGTGAGGAGACAGCCAATTAAGGGAATGCTGGGACACGGTACAGACCCTCACATGATTAGAAGCAGACCTTTTTCTTCATTATTATTTAAGCTAATGAATTACAATCACTTCTTTCTAATGACGGGTAAGTTAGACAGTGCACGCTACATCCAGGAAGAATTTAATCCCTATCTGTTATTTGGATGTGTTGTTGGCAAAACTTATGATAATGTTTTGGAAACACACTGGGTCACCAAAGCTGGAACTGTATTTGAGAGCTGCAGTGTTTTACCGGTTATGTGTAGGATTATTCCTGTGTGGAGGGTGAGCCTCACCTCAGCAGCCATGTAATTAATGTGTCCGTGTCTATTTATAGCACTAAGAATGGGGGGGGGGGGGGGGGGGGGGGTTTCGATAACCCCCCCCGTCCCCCGGCGGGGGCTGTTTTTTTTTGGGGCGGGCGGGCCCCCGCCGAAAGCGGCACGGGTCCTTTGTGGGTGCGGGCTTGCGCTCGTGGGGCGGGGAGGGGGGGGGGGGGGGGGGGGGGGGCGGCCTGTTCGACAGTCCCCTGCAGTCCCCCTGCTGGGCCTGTTCTATTTGAGCAGAGATGGCCGCCATAGAATAGCGATCATGGACTTTGTGCGTGTGGCTTGCAATGGGGGGCGTGTTGTGCGTTAAATGATCGCCTGCCCTTGATTAATTCGTCAAGTTGCAAACTGAAAATCAATGTCCAGATTCAGCTAGCTTTTATTCTACATTTTGTTATTCCACAAGATGTTTTCCTGGTCTCTGTTCTCATTAAACTGTTTAATAGCTAACTGTGTTTCAAATGCTTTAAAGGACAACTTCATAAAAATATCATGAAATTAAATTAAGATTTTAAGGGAATGTGATCATGAGCCACCATCAATTAATTTTTCTGCTATGTTCGCAGGTTCTCCAAAAAGGCACAATATGAATATGCTTCTGAAGTCCTGTTCCTTCTAGCCAGCAGTGCCTTGTGGCAAACTTGAGTGAAACGGTGTAATTCCTTTCTGTGCATTTTGACAGTGTGCAGAACGAAGGCTCGTTGCCTCGTGAGTGACGCTCGTGACAGTCTTCACCCGTCGCGAGGCATGGCTGGTGACCAAGGACCTGTGATCCCTCACACGGTCTCACAGACCCAGCAGTGAGTCACGGTGCAGTTCAGGGGAGCAGAAGGATGCTTTCAGACTCGTGAAGAATCATGGAGAAACTGCTTTATCTAATGGAGAAAAATCCCCAAGGGCCGTGATCACCACCCTGCCTCTACTGCACACGCCCAATACCTGTTTCAATCAATATTTAACCTGCACTAGATTTATATCACAAAATACTACCTTCCGATACCTACTGCAATTACGTGAATGGGGTAACACTGTGCAGTTACGTGAATGGGGTAACACTGCAGCAGTTACGTGAATGGGGTAACACTGTGCAGTTACGTGAATGGGGTAACACTGTGCAGTTACATGAATGGGGTAACACTGTGCAGTTACGTGAATGGGGTAACACTGTGCAGTTACGTGAATGGGGTAACACTGTGCAGTTACGTGAATGGGGTAACACTGCAGCAGTACTACTGTCACTACTGAGAGCTCCACTCACCCAACAGTATGGCTCCCTAACATTTTCATTGCATGAATTTTCTGTTTAGAGAATGCAAAACATTACAAACACATTTAGGAATATCTGCCAGATCAGCTTCCCCCCGCTCTGTGTGTGTGTGTGTGTGTGCATTTGTGCGTGTGTGTGTGTGTGCATTTGTGCGTGTGTGCGTTCGTATGTGTGTGTCTGCGTGTGTGTCTGTGTGTGTGTCTGCGGACATGTTTATATTATGTTGTGGGGACCCAGTGTAATAAAAACCTCTTATTTTCTACCTTGTGGGGATATTTCTGGTCCCCACAAGGATAACCTCAATTTTATAAAAATCTGTGTCTGCAATCAAAAAACTAAAAAGTCTCATATTTTGTTTGGTTACTTATGGTTAAGGTTAGGGCTGGGTAGGGGTTAATGGTGTCATAGTTGGGATCAGGGTTACGCCCATAGGAATGAATGGAGTGTCCCCATAAAGATAGGAATACATGGTGTGTGTGTGTCTGTGTGTGTGCGTGCGTGTGTGCATGTGTGTGGGTTTGCACAGATCACATTTGAGGACCAAAATGTCCCCAAAGTGTGGTAAAACCTGAATTATACATACCTTTGGGGACATCTTTTCAGGTCCCCATTTGGATAACCTCAATTTTATAAAAATCTGTGAATGCAATTAAAAAACTAATAATGCCAAAAGTATTGTATTTCGGTTGGTTACTTATGGTTCAGGTTAGGGCTGGGTTTGGGTTAAGGGTGTTCTGACTGGGATTAGGGTTTTTCCCCATAGAAATGAATGGAAATGAGTGTGTGTCTGTGTGAGGGCAAAAACTCACACTCATACACAATATAGGCCATTTCAAGAAATCTACATTGGTGTTCTTGGAGTTTGGAAAGAAACTAGAGCATACAAGGGGAGAACATGCAAGCTCCGCACACATAAGGGAGGAACAAGCAAGCGCCGCACACACATGGGAACAACATGCAAACTCTGCACACACATGGGAACAACATGCAAACTCCGCACACACATGGGAACAACATGCAAACTCCACACACACACACACACACATGGCAAAAACATGCAAACTCCGCACACACATGGCAACAATATGCAAACTCCGCACACACATGGGAAGAACATGAAAACTCCGCACACACATGGGAAGAACATGCAAACTCTGCATACACATGGGAACAGCATGCAAACTCTGCACACACATGGGAACAGCATGCAAACTCCGCACACACATGGGAAGAACATGCAAACTCTGCACATACATGGGAACAGCATGCAAACTCCGCACACACATGGGAAGAACATGCAAACTCTGCACATACATGGGAACAGCATGCAAACTCCACACACACATGGGAAGAACATGCAAACTCTGCACACACATGGGAACAGCATGCAAACTCCGCACACACATAGGAAGAACATGCAAACTCCACACACACATGGGAACAGCATGCAAACTCCGCACACACATGGGAAGAACATGCAAACTGTGCACACACATGGGAACAGCATGCAAGAGCAGCTATGAAGATACAGTGACACCAACTGAGCTCCGAGATGCCATCAAGTGCAGAGTGTTAGGTAAACTAAAGGAAGCATAATTAGGCATGGATTGGCATGGTGACATGAAGTGGTTATGCATATAGCTTGCGGGCTTTCCTAGAGTTGTGTGGGTTTCCAGGGGCTGTTCTGATTGTTCATGCAGTTGGGTCTCTAAATTACTTATACTCTGTTTGAGTTTGTGCCTTATGCTTCCTGGGATTGACTCCAGATTCACTGTAATAGACAGTAATGATAGACAGATGGCGTCTCTAAGTCGTGTGTTCGATTGCACGCACATGTATGTGCCTTGCAATAAACCGGCATGCCATTCAGGCTGCGATAGGCTCCAGGCAACGCCCCCCCCACCAATGACCCTGACCGGGAAAAGTGGTTTGAAGACAGTTGGCTGTAATTAGGTGTTGCTTTATACTTTTCTAAATAAAATCAATGCAAGTGCAGCATACTTGGCCCTAAGATGGCTGCCATGTGCTGAGGGTTAGATGTTTGAGGCAGGTACACTTCTGATGCCTCCTGTAACTGGCAGTGCTTCCCAGGGACTCCCATCCACATTCTCATAAGTGTACTTCATTACCAGTGGCCCAGTCGCCTACCATTAGGTCTGCTGAGATCACAGATTCATTGACAGCATGAAGTTCAGCACAGAATAGCTTTGCACCAGCTTTCCATGTATTTCCGATTATTGCGTAAGTCGTGTTACCTGGATGATAATATTTGACACATCTAGATACATCTGCATCTGTTTGTCAGCATGTTAACTGCTGTATGCTTGTATTGCTGTTTTGTCTTTTGATTTGTTTGCATTTTTATATCAGCTTGGATTTGTGGTTGTTTGTGAACCTTTGTGAGCACGTGCCAAAAAGCCCAGGTTTAGTAGAGCAGGCGAAGCAGAGAGCCTCCCTCGCCTTGATTGAAGAGAGATTTCGATCCCTAAGCTACAGCCCTGGGCAGGGAGACGGTCCCCGTACTTCCCCTGCCCATATATGGAAAGCGCCGGCAATGAAGAAGAAAACATCTCGGAAAATTGAAAGGTTTGTCTGTTATCTGGCAAACTAAATCAGCCTATATTGCAGCACTTGCTGGTTTTTGGACTTTTGACGTTTCGTGAACACACGTCGTCACTATACCCCTTACTGCTGCAAGGCAGAATGAAACTGTGAAAATCGGGCAAAGGTACAGGAGCATCATACGCGGCGCATGAGAAGCCTACAGGTGAGCGCGATCCCCGTTTTTATGGCAACTTTACACTCTTAGTGTGTCTGTGTTTCCCTTTGTCGCGGGGAACTTTGCATAGATATGGATGGCTTTCTGTTACATGTCCGCATGGCCGGGTTGCAGAAACCTGTTGATTGCTGTTTCTTTGCCTTGATTATTTTTCGTTCGATCGCCAATAAGTACATAAATAGTCGTGTCTAATAAAAACACTAGCATATATTAAATGCTCTATTTTTGTGTTTTATGGGGGCAGTGGCGTCCCCGGGACTTGCGGTGCGGTGCGTTTCTTTGCGAGACGCGCTGTTTGCGGCGCCGGGGAGATGCGGCTGTCCGTCACCTAAAACCATACTCTGCCTGCTTCAGACAATAAAAGTGCCAGTTTCCTTACTGGCATGATTTGTCAGATGTTTATTGTGACTCGGTGACTCATTCTTCCAGCAGAAGCAGCGGAGCGTTTATCCAGGCTATCGATATCCGAGAGCAGCAGAAGTCCAGCATCTCGCCGGCTTAGTGGCCGAGCTGCGGGCATCTCATTCACTTACTTACTGCTAAGTACGAAATCACGGCAGTCGCTTTTCCCACAGTAACATAACAGCGTATAACTGTGTCTATGCGCGGAACGAGTATCCATTCGCTTTAGATTTTCATTTTTAGACATGCTATAGCAGATTGTTGCCCGATCTTTTAAACTTAGTACATAGAAATTAATCGCATTTTCATAGGAATACTATGCTTTTGAACTCCCTTCTGCTGGCCAGCACTGGAGCCCCCATACATGTCAGGCAGACGGACGCTGTCGCTCCATTGTGCACTTTGCAAACTGCATGTTGCGTGTTTTAGCGGCGCTTCGGGAACAGAACCGGGCGTCCGAACCCGCGGAATAACGTGGAAACTGCGGAATAAAACTGGATAAAACGGAATAAAGATTTCCTTCTCATACCCCGATACGCTTAATTTCGTAAATGTTTCTAGGCAAACTGCATGGTTAGAAAGTCGCAGAAACTGCATGCATGCAGACGCGCCGCCAGCTCTGCTCGCATGTGGCAGGGAGTCATTCTGTCCGAGGTCCTTATTGCTCATGCACGGATTCCGCTTCCCAAACTGACTTTGCTACTTTTGCAGATGTTTCGGGAGGGGGGCATGGGCAGGAATGTAATCCAGCGAAATATATATACTCATATCTAAAGCGCTGCTCATAGCTATTAATTAACCGTATTAAGAAATTAATTCTGTGCTTGGTTGTGTCGCGGACATAATTGTTGATATTTTAATGCATGGGGTAATTAAATAGCTCCTTCCCTTACGTGCTGCCGATACTCTGTGCAGAATTGGCTTTAGCTAAAGTCTACATGACTGCTTTCAATCATTGCCGACGAAATATGGAATGCAATATCAAATTACCGCTTTGTGCCGTTTTCACCGATAGCATTCTGGTTATTAATAAAATCTTGTTAAGATATCAGGTACGGCGCTACAATGGGTGAGGAAAAGTTTATTTTTATCTTTTTAATTGCGCAGTATTTTTTCAGTTCCTACTGGCGTGTATATTGCAGTGTCTCGCCCCAAAGAAATAAGTACGTATCTCTTATGCGAGAGACCTTCTCGCAAACATTTGCCCGGTTTCACGCACTAGAAAGATGTGGGGATTTATCGATGTAAGAATGTAAGCAGCCAGTTGCCGACGGTACGGGGGTTTCCAAGGTATAGATCGTGTTTTCTTTTTGGAGAATGTTGATTCATTACATCCTATATCATCACCTTTATAAGATTCCAATTCTAATAATTTCAGTTTTTACCCCCCAGTTTGACTAAGGACGGTTAAAAGAATGTGGAAAAATCTCAAATCCAAGGATCAAGAATCATCTCGAAATGTTTAAGTGCTAGAAAGTGCTAGAAAGGAAGTGTTCCAGGTGACTCCAGTGGTTCGGCTAAGTGTTTCCATGGTTACACCGTATCAGGAGAGGTGTTGCTAAAATTGAATATTAAACAATATTTAATTGCTATTTGACACCAGAGCCATTAATCTTTATTTATTTTAAAATGAATATATCTTTTTAAAGGTTTTCATAATTAAACACCAGATAAATTATCCCCAAACATTACAGCTTCAAATGGAGATGATAATATTGCTTTTTTGTATTAAAATGTTTGAGTTGATTTTTTTGAATCTCTGGTATTCTTGTTCAGAGGATCTTTTAAACTTTATGATGCAAAGGTCCAATGCAATTTTATGAATAAATATTCATAGATTGCATTTATAATCACAAAGCAACATTTCAATATTAATGCCTAGTTTAAGCTATACCACAAAATCTACAATAAAATACACAACATATATAGTGTATCTGTGTATATATACACAGTATATATACTGTGATTATATAGCATAATCCAGGGGAAATAGGAGCCGACTCCCAGAAATTCCAATCTAATTGCAGATTAGTTTGCAAATGTAAAGGTTTGGAGGTCATTTTCAACATGTGCTGAGAATACAGCATTTAATTAGCACATTCTGTCTCATACGTTTGTAAACTGTCTAGTCTAGTCTGGTTTTGGGGGAAAAATGATACATTTAGGGGGAGAAGTGTTGTCATTTGTTTAGAAAATGATCCCTAGCCATAGAATAAGAGAGAGAAGGATACACACATATACAAACATAGCAACATATATACATACATACATACATGATTGATTGTAATGAGCAGAATTCCTCCTTTAAACTGATTACTCATCCAGTAGACTCTCTCTTCCTTCATCTCCACCATATCTTCTTGCTCTTAATTGATGACTCTCTGCAGGAAATGAGCACAGCCCCTCGATTGGCTGGCGTACGCTCAGCCCCAGGTTCTGAATCATGTCTGTTGCAGGTTGTAGTGCTTTTCACTTTGCTGCTGGTGTATTGCTGGTGTTAAGATACTGTGTTGGTGCCAGAAAAGGTGTTTGTACACTTTTACTAGCTTTTCTTTCATAGGAAATTCAGTCAGCATTATGGCAGCGATTCCGGTCGCTGCTTTATGTTTAAGAACGCAGCCACTCCTCTGTCCCATTGAGGCTCATTATTATATCAAGACTATAATTACATGGATTCCTTTTTCTAAAGATAATGCCCATCCCATCCCAGGGATACAAGGACCGGCCACAAAGATCTGACACCTGTAGAGGACGTGTTGGAGCCCTTCATTATCGCATGGACTCTGTTTAACCAAAACATCTGCCTTCCATTTGATAACTTAAACACTATTCGTTTCACTGTTTATCGTTGTGCTTTAATTAGGTGTTGCACAGACACATTTGCAATCACAATACATCCCAACACCAATACATCCATTTAAACATGTCGGCTACAAAAACGCATATAGACTTATTAGGGGCATAAGTTTGGTTCTAACATGGGTAGGGACATCTGCATACTGTCCATACCCAAATCTATGCCCTTGAGGTATGTTTCACAGTTTCACAGTCTTTTTATGAATTTGAGGAATCATCCATCCATTTTCCATGTCTTCTTGTCGTATGTGGAGCTTTTCCCAGAAGCTATGGACATGAGCCACTGAATGATCCAGAATGGGTCAGCAGCCCATCACCGGACACACACACACTAATCAGCAACTCAAGCTCATATTAGCATTCTGGGCAGTGCAGAAAAGCCCAGAGAGGACATGAATCCCGATAGCCATGGCATGATGCAGCCATGTTTGCCACTGCCGCATCCCCACGGTAACATGCAGAAGACATAAATCCCGATAGCCAAGGCATGATGCAGCCATGTTTGCCACTGCCGCATCCCCACGGTAACATGCAGAAGACATAAATCCCGATAGCCATGGCATAATGCAGCCATGTTTGCCACTGCCGCATCCCCACGGTAACATGCAGAAGACATGAATCCCGATAGCCATGGCATGATGCAGCCATGTTTGCCACTGCCGCATCCCTACGGTAACATGCAGAGGACATGAATCCCGATAGCCATGGCATGATGCAGCCATGTTTGCCACTGCCGCATCCCTACGGTAACATGCAGAAGACATGAATCCCGATAGCCATGGCATGATGCAGCCATGTTTGCCACTGCCGCATCCCTACG
>JAODKM010000043.1:8939820-8950886 GCA_026780845.1 Petrocephalus sullivani
GCTCTTATAGGGGCCCTCAGCACATGTACCACAAATACTGTAGCTCTTATAGGGACCCTCAGCACATGTACCACAAACACTAGCTCTTATAGGGGCCCTCAACACATGTACCACAAACACTGTAGCTCTTATAGGGGGCCTCAGCACATGTATCACAAACACTGTAGCTCTTATAGGGGCCCTCAGCACATGTACCACAAACATTGTAGCTCTTATAGGGGCCCTCAGCACATGTACCACAAACATTGTAGCTCTTATAGGGGTCCTCAGGACATGTACCACAAATACTGTAGTTCTTATAGGGGCCCTCAGCACAATTTGTTTCTAATCAGGTTTTACTTCATGTGTGGACATCCTCTCATGATCCTTGTCTAAATATGTCAGGATCATTCTTGTTCTCCCTTATTGTGCCATTTTTTCCCCAACCACAGATTATTTACCCTGGTATTTACCAGAGCTGGAAGCAGCCATTGAGGGACTGGAAGTGGGTGGTTCTTTAGACCAAGGAGGCATCATAAGAATTCAACAGAAATACACTGTCACCCAGTTAACTCAGTTGTTAATTTCCTTGTCAATGTGGGCCTCTAAGAGCAGGCCATCAAGAGAGAGAAATGTGTAAATGAAACCACAAGGAGTGCTTCATTGGGGATTTACGCTACATCAGCTTCCAAGTGACTGTCAGATGCCCCGTTTCACCTGCTTTCTCCCTCGAATGTGGAGGACATTCCCGTGGCTGTGCCGTGTCACAGTATCACAGTGTTTCACTCTCGAGGAGGTCCAAAAGGGCTCAGCGGCCCACATCGAGGGTCCGCTACCGTCTCCTTTGATGTCTTCGATGATTAGCGGGTCCATAACCACTAGCAGCAAAAAAGAAGCATGTTACCAGTTGCCATAGTTACGTTCTCCTAGTTCACTTGGAGGTCAGCAAGTCTCCCCAGCTTTCCCAGTCTCATGAGAAACTGGAAGCTGGTATCAAACCGAGGATTTATTACAATTAACTCAGTACAATTAATACAGTCAAGCTTTGATCATCGCCCAGTCTGTCCCTAGAAGAATCGAACCCCAAAGGTTGTACCAAATTTCATTTTTGGTAGAATGTTCTGTCCTATTTAGATGAAAAAAATGTGGGTTGCAGCCCTTGATTCACCAAGACATAAAAGGCAATACTGAAAAGGAAGTCCATTAAATCTTCCATTGTGTGTATTAGCAATGAATCAATGTTGCATTTCAAGCTTTGCATAGCCAGTACTGAATGACTGCAGAGCGCCAGGCAAAAGCTCATTCATTCATCCAGGCAGTGTGCCAATCTTTGTATGTGAAGGACACCCTGTCTCTTCCCTAACACTGCAACATAGAGCAGTGAGCAAGAAGCTTTTAGGGAACCATAGATAGAAGCGATTGGTCCTTGGGTCACATATATCACCTACAGACAAACATCTAACTTACATCATACTGGAAACATGCATAACTTGTAAGGAGATACGGGCTGTCTTTACAAGGCCTTCTCTGCAGCTTTAGCGTGTCCGCTGTCCTCTGGGGGCATTTTGGTGTCTTTTTTCCCCACTTTATGCTCCATTCAGTTTTTGCTCCCCAGGAGATACACGATATTCTCTAAAAATGGTTTTAATATCTGCAGAACCATCTTGCTATATTGGTCTCACTTTATTTTGTTGTACTTGCTTCCAGAATCTTCCAAAGAGGAGTCAAAAGTATTATTCACTTTCACAAGTAGGCTTTGTTACACGCCATGGGTACGGCACACTTGTGTGCTCTCCTTTTATTGGCTACCTTTGTCTTTGCCCCTCCCCCACTCCGCAACCTCTCCTTCGGGTGACTTGTGCTGATTGGTCAGTTGGCCCATCACTCTTCTGAACTGCTTCTGAGCCCCACCTTTGTTAGTAGAGTCTGCCTCAACTGTAGAATGAGGCAGCAAGTTTAAAGATGCCACAATGCAAAATGACAGTGGGAGAAAGGGAACGGGAGATATTTCGTGCTGTGCTGCAGTGGAGGCTTTCGCAATGTTGACAGTTTGCTGCTTGCCATTCCACTGACATGGTACCTTCCAGTTCCCCCACACAACAGTCCTAATAGTAATCGTAACAGCAGCATTTCAAACAGCACTTTAAGCTGTGCGCCCATGCCAGAGCAGGAGGCAGCCACACGGGCCGTGGGGACGTCACTCAGGAATGCCACCTGCAGCGTTCTTATTGGTGATATTCGCTGCAGCATGATGAGATGATGTACTGGATGATGTCATTGTGGCATTTCACCGAACCACATGATGTCATATAAAGTCATATAAAAACAACACAATACAATAAAGACATCAGGACTTGCGCAGATAAAAAAAAACATGTATATAAGGGACTCTTCCCAGTGCCCCCCTCCTCTGTTCCACTCCCCCTCTCCCCCAGGAGTTTTGCCTCAGACCTGCAAATTGTGTCTAACTAGGTGAACACCGTTTAAAGTTTCGCCAAATGAGCGGTTGATTCGATACATGAGTTTTGGAAATTGACAGTTTTGTTCCAAGAATGGGGTTTACGGTTTTAGCAAATTCAGAAACCTGTAAATTATAAGAGTGACAATCACAGCCAGCATCAGGCTGCTCAGAGGACTGCGGACGCACCTCTGCTCAGGTGGCACCTCCCTGCTTTGCCCGAGGTGTAACGCATCTATGATGAGACACAGCAATACGCTTGTTATTCACGCAGGCAATGCCACACAGATACAAATTATTCCAAATCAAGCAGGGCAAAGCCTCCAAGTGCATTAATACTGTCCAACCCAGCTCCCCATGGCATAAACTGCTGGGCCCGAGACGAGGAAATCCGGGCTTGTACTTCTGCGATGGTGGCAGTGAAAACTAAGGCACACATGAGGACTCCGGGCTCACATGAAAACAAACTGGCGGCCGAGTTCCTGGGCTCCAAGCAGACACCATTAATGCCTTCATAATATCCGTGTTAGCCCACACGAAAGTAGACAAAATTTTAAAAATCTAGCATTCCAATCCAACAGAAATAAATAAATAATATGATTTTAAATACTTGCGTGTGAAGTCATGAACACACCCCAGTGAGAATTAATATGATAATTGGACCCACATAATTTATTACACTTAATTCCTGAAGCATGTTAATCACTTAGTCATTTTTTTCCTGTTTTTAATTAGAGAGGCTGAGTTGCTGTGACTGACAGGAATATTATATGACGGACATGAATGCTTCCCAGCCTGGGAGGCGATCATCTGTCTGCCGGCACTCTGGGCGTCACTGACGGATCACGGTACCAGAATGCCAAGTGAGGGGGAACAAATACGCACATCAATTTCCTTTTGGGCACACATCAATACATTTTGTTACGAATGTTTGTACAGGAGTTTACAGGAAAACATGCTTCTGAGTCATTGCAGTTAAAAGAACAAGTTTTAAAAATGGATTGAGTCCACCGTGGGAGGAAGAGGAAAGCACATGTTTGGCTATATGCCATTTCCAGCCAGGACTTTTGAGATTAGCTTTGACTAAGTGTCACACTAAGTGTCGCCGTCCCTCAGTCCCTCTGCTACCTGCTACCCGGGTGCACGACCTCTGCAGAGTCAGAGAAATGCATCATCAAAGTTCCCATGACTTCACTAATACCGAGCGTTAATTTTTCATATGATTTTATGTTCCGTAGCAGCCATGTTCTTCCAGTCCATTGTCCCTCAGCACTAATGTGCTCACTCGCCCAGTGATATCGTCTTACCAGTACAGGAATACTGTTCCCTAAGGGTCAGGTATCTCCTCACTTCCTCAGATGCTGCTCTCCATCCTTTGCATTCATCACCAGACAAAAGGTTGAAAGAGTATTTAATTCCAGAAACCTCTTAAATCAATTTTCCCATTTATCGCTTCTGTCTGATGGAAGCGCGCTTACTGACATCAATATCTGAACTGTGTATTTCATAAGCTGACTAATACGTATATTTTTGGTGAGCTTCACTGCTAGTGTCACTGCGTTGCCTTGATACAAATTTTCAATGCACTGAAGTTTGTAACTTATTTATGAAACAAACACCACGGTGCTGTTATATATGGACATGGACTCATGGAGTCATTGCTAATCTTGGAAGTGCTTTTATGTATAATGTTTGCCCTCTTTAAAAGCAATGATAGTGATCTAGGAAGTCAGTAACACTTAGACATGTTACTATTCAGGTAGAGATCAGAGTTCAGGTAGATATTCGCGATTCATACTGTACAGCTTCAGCAGTTCTTGAAGCTGGTAAATGGAGTTTCTCAAACAAAAACATCTCCTGCTGCACTGCAGGGCTGGAAAACAGCTCTTGGACAGAATGAGTTAGATAAAAGAAACCCTGGACCCTAAGATACACGTAGCTATAAATTAAGCTATACAGACTCCTGGAAAGTATCGTTAGTAATGTTATGTTTATGGAGACAAGCTTCCCCTGCTTCTACCGATTACCTGCACTTGAGAGCTTCTTATGCTCAGCTCTTTACAGAACCACAAACTTTAGCAACCTCAAGTCTGGGCAGTCACCTCAATGGGGGAAGTGTTAGGGCATGGCAGAGAACGGAATGGCAGGGAATGGCAGGGAATGGCAGGGAACAGAATGGCAGGGAATGGCAGGGAATGGAAGGGAATGGCAGGGAATGGCAGAGAATGGCCGGGAATGGCAGGGAATTGTAGAGAGTGGCAGAGGATGACAGGGAATGGCAGGGAACAGAATGGTAGGGAACAGAATGGCAGGGAATGGCAGAGAATGGTAGGGAACAGAATGGCAGGGAATGGTAGGGAACAGAATGGCAGGGAATGGCAGGGAACAGAATGGTAGGGAACAGAATGGCAGGGAATGGCAGGGAAGGGAATGGCAGGGAATGGAAGGGAATGGCAGGGAATGGTAGAGAATGGCAGAGAGTCAGTGGTATAATGAGTTCTTGCAGGTAATGATATTCCTGAGACAATAGTCATTTAGTACTAGAACTGTAAATCTGACTGCCATGTACTGTTAGATGAAGATTTTTGACGAGGGGGTAAAAGTTCTCTTTAGAATTGGCATTTTATTTCACCATTCCTTGGTTCTTTTTCCCTGGTGCCCATCCCACAAACACGGGGCATTAGGCCATATTTTAATTCTTACTGGAAAAACCCACTTTCATTTATGTAGTAGTAAAAACAAAAAAAAACAAAACATAAAGAGGATCAGATGGAGGAACCGGCCGATGTCCATCCTAATGCTCAGTGTTCCTAATGCTCAGTGTTCCTAATGCTCAGTGTTCCTAATGCTCAGTGTTCCTAGCACAGCTTCCCTATCAGTACTGAGGCCCGTCCACATCGATATCCATACAGCCTTCCCCCAAACACTGAGAGCCTCACCCCATCTACACTGCAAAGACTCAGTCTCTCTGGGAGGCTCCTTTTATACCCAATCATCTAACTGGCCTGTTGCCAATTAACCTAATTAGTTCATCCAGTCTTTTGTTGCAAATCATAGCATTCACTTTGTATCCCAAATGTTTTAGAAACAGGGCTGTAATGATGATTATGTCTCAAAAAAATGGTGTGTGTCAAGGCCTAGGATATATTATATGGTGAGCTAATATTCAGTACTCGTAACCAACATATAAAGATCTGAGTGACTTTGACAAGGGCTAAATCATCATGGTCAGAGGACCAGTTCAGAACATCTCTAAAGCTCTAGGGCTTGTGGGTATCTCACAGTGGTATGAGGGGTCTGAAGAGGGAGAAACAACACATGGCCAGGACTAGTCAATGTGAGATATGAATGACAGCTATCACGTGTAGTGAAGCAAGAACTGAGAAATGCTTACCAACCCTGCGGACATGGAAGTGAGCTCAGATTCCTTCGTGTCTGCTAGGTTACTCGGGAAGCCAAGCTCCATCGCTGAGAGCACTGCACTCTTCGGTGTTGCAAGGAAGGGAGGTGAAGATCTTCTGTATTAGAAAACGGAGGTGGGCTCTCTATTTATATAGATGTCGCACCAGAAAGTGTGTTCCAACTATAGACGGTTACACCACTGATTGTGTGAGGGTCCGTGGGAATATGCTAACATATTCTACATGTGATTTGTGGACTTGGAAAATCATACAGTCAGATGCCCTGAGACATACTTTGGGGGAAGCTACCGGAATACAGGCCCTATTGTGCAATATTCAGCTCCAGTGTGTCTATTGTGAGCCTGGACCTTGGCATCCAGGGGCTTGACTTGACTGTGACCCACCAGTTTCCCTAGGTAAGTGACTGGGCCCTGTCCAAATTCACACTTACACAGATTGAGAACTAACAAAGCCTTCTGCAACTACGTAAAAACTTCCGACAACAGCATGTGCTAATCCCACGAGTTGTAGTACTTAGCCACGTCGTTTAGGTAAGCTCACAGTTTCCCAAAATCTCCCAAGAAGTTTGTGCATCAACTGCTGGAAGATGGCTGGGGCATTACGTAAGCTGAAAGACAGGACAGTATATCTCAGGAACGTGTCGGGCATAACAAAAGCGGAAACTTCTGAAGCACATGGGGTAAATGGTACTTGCTAATGACCCTTTAGTAGATCAAGTTTTGTCACAACTGGAGCGGACCCAATGCGGTCCACACAATCCTCCATCCTAGAGAAGGAGAAAGCATCTGGCTTAGTTACCGCATCTTTCTATAGTCTGTGCAGAACCAAAAGGTACCATGGGCTTCAGAACAAGTAAACAGGGAGAGCTCCAGGGGCTACAGCTGAGAGAGGCGAGACCCATTTCCGACAGGTGGGCCATTTTTTTTTTCCTGCAAGGCTCGTTTGTGCAGGCTGACACAATTGGGGTGCTGTTTCATAGGGGAATGATGCCCAACATCTATCATGCTGCAGGACTCCAGGACAGGGGTTCACAAGGAAGTATCGGCAAATAGGGACAGGAACTTATCCAGTAGGCCTGAATGTCTGACTGCGTGTTGGGGTAGGTGAACAAGCCCAAGAGTGCTTTAAGTGCTTCTGAGTTAGGCAGATGAGCACGCAGCAAAAAAAATTCCCAAGGTGCAGATCATCGAGTCCCAGCAAGAATTCCCAGAACAACAAATTAACAACGGCAGCAGAACAGAATTACCTGCATTGTGAGGGAGCGTCACTATGGCCATGTGGCGCGACTCCCTGAGGATGGTACAGCTCGCAGGATGATCCGAGAGGCTGGACCAGGCCAAGGGGATACCCACGCAATACCTGGGTGTGGCAGATGGACGGCCTGGGGGGTCGCCAACCTGGATCCCGAGGTGTATCGTTGTGTGGTGGGTGTCACGGAACAGAGTCAGAGCATTCGACATATGAATTCAGCATCTTTCACCTGTACCCAATAGGGACCTGAAAACCAGGCCTGGAGGAATGAGCCAGACAGGGGCAAAAGGACTAGAACACTAGTTTGCTAGTAAAGTTTGCTCTCTTGCTTTTCTATACTGTCAAGCCTTCATTACCTCCTGTGACAGACTTAAGGAGCACTTGGCTAGCTCCCTGGCTGCACCGAGGTGTTCATGCAGCGTGCTTACATGACTCGGCATACTCCTAGCCTGTACACAGGGATACCCACTGCTCCCACAGGGTTTTCAAAGGACCATGTACGGATGTGCAACACCAGCCCTTTGAAATCCGACACACCACTTGCCGTACACCACTTATCAAAGACCATTGATTTCTCCAGAGAAAATTCTGCACGAGTTTGTCTGGCAGATTTACACAGTTTACAAGAATTTTGCCCGTAAGCTTCAGGAACCAACTCATATGCCCTTAAGGCTTCACAACATCATAATCGAGGCTCTGTTCTTAGACCCTCCTGAGCCTTCCCCACTAACTTACACTATAACAACAGTAACCGGAGGTGTTCAGGCCAGTTCAAAGTCATACCGAGTAGATGGTAAAATAGACATCCACCTCATTTCCCTGGAACACAGGCACCAGTCCAATGTGATGGCTAATGCCGTGTGCAGTACCACGTGTAGCACCAGCAAGAAGCTGGCGTCCACAGCTTTGGAAAGCAAGGTCTGCTCTGACCTGCTTGGCACACTTTCAAAGCACTTTGAAGATGGATGTATAATGGAATGGAAACATGCTGCTTTATCTGCAGCCAGTACAATGGGATTAGATCACAGCCATGGGTTAAGTTTAACACTAGTCTTTGGCTTGTATCACGCACTACTTATTTCATCTTCCTCGAGTCTGGGACCCAACCCAGAACCCGGGAACCCTCATGAACATTGAGAAAACACACAGACACAGAGGCAGGATTAGAACGCTGAACCATGGAAATGTGAGGCCCATGCCCTTCTTCTTAACCACTTACCCAATGTAGTGCTGTGATAGGCTGGAACCTTACCACCAGGAAGAACAGGGCTGTGCAGATTTTACTGTATTAGATCCATTCACCCAATCTAGAGTCACGGGGGGGAGTCCAGATCCTATTCCGGAGGGAACAACACAGGGGCAAAGCCAGCCCATTGCAGGACACACTCAAACCAATGGGCAATTTGGTAACTAACAAGCAACCTCACTGTGTTTTTGGAGGAAACCCCACAACTACATGGGGAGTATATGAAAACTCCCCACAGCAGAGCTGCGAACCCTGCTCCTAGTGATGTGAGGCAACAGTACTAACCACTGCACCATCACGTCACCCCTTACAGCATTAAATATCGAATAGAGGTTTGCTAGGATAACGCATTTTTTACATTGGATACATTTGGTTATTAAATGTATCCAAAGTCAGAAACTGGTGTGACTCCACACCTCCAGTTCAGTAAGACTATTAGGTGAGCATGATTACACAGAAACATAGAGGTCTTTGTTTGCCAAACCAGTCTGACCAGTTTGCAAAGGCAGCCTTAAAACTTCCATTCAGAATTTTAAGTTAAATATTGTTTGAAAACAGTGTTTAACACCAGCTATGACTATCTGTCTAACTATAGTTTTATAGTTTTAGGGATTGCCTCATTTGCTACTCCTCTGTTGGGCCTGGGTTAGCTGGTTTCATTAGAGAGTCTGTGTGAGTCTATTTAACCCATCACTGAGACTAGAGATAAGAATCTGGCCTATAATAGGCGTTTGTGTGAGGGGAAGAGCCGTGTTTCTGTGTGTGCGGTAAAGCTCATTAGATGAGTCTGCTGGACAGCATGGTGTTCAGGGCCAGCTCCCTCCATCTTCCACTGGGTGAGATCGGGCTGCCTGATAACAGAGGCAGCGTCATGCCAGTCCCCCAGCACCCCCAGCAAGCTCTTTGTGCTGGATTAAAGCAGCCATCCACACTGCCACAAGGGCAACCGGCTTCAAAAAACACCTCAAACATAACAATTAAATCATAAAAATATCCACGCGCAGTAAGACATTAAGCATGTGGAAGGCGGACAGATGGGGGATCAGCAAATCCAGGTAACTCGCGCAGTATACCTCCACATAGGGGATGTCTGTGGATGCATGTCCTGCCCGTATGAGTTTGCATACACCAACACAGCAACGGGGCTGCAAGTCTGGCTCCTATCTGATGGAAGGGAAAAGGCTCTCATTGTAGAGCAGAGGAGCAGATGAAGGCTTCCGACCGGCGTTGATGTCTCTGGGCCCCCTTGATGAGAGATTGTCTTACTGCCTCCGTTTTCCGCCGAAGTCTTTCATCTTTTTTTCACAACTATCAGTGAAAACACACAAAAGGAATGATAGACACCCTGGAAATGCAGGAAAGACACACGCATATACACAGGCAGGCACATGCCATGCTGACAGGTCACATCAACTCTGGCGTGAAACAAGAGACATCAGTGGCATCATTTTAACAAAGCCACGACCATATCAGGGCAGGGGACCCGGCAGTGACTCAGCAAAAAAAACAGCGGGTAAATAAGAATTAAGAAATAAAAATAATAATGATAATAATAATAAATATTGTTATTATTATTATTATTAAGAAATAAGAAGCTTTTTTTCAAACAAATCAATTCATTTACAAAACCATTGTCAATCCATCCACCACCATTTAGTTGCATTCTGCAATCATTTTTGGAGACTGGTGTGTGTTTGTCAGTGAGATTTGACTTTTGCAGGAACATTTTCCGGAACCAGGAACTTCTGGTGTGTTCCCACAGCAGGAACTCAGCTGAATTGCAGTTCCTCTGAGGCACTACTGGGGTGGGACTTATAGTAATAACTTGCTGATTGGCTGACCACAAGCGCTGGCTCTCATACAGCATTCCAGAGGTTGGAAGGTGAAGCTGGGAATGACATCACACCCAACACTGCGTTCCAGAAAAGAGACAGAAGTAGCGGAGCCATCCAGACAATGTCTTTTTCAGAGAAGGCCCTGTATATTTCAGCTCTGTAGTAAGAGAGCCCGGGTGCTACACTGGCCTGCCTGCATTGAAGACATTTGGCACAACATAAAACAAAAAATATCACAAAGGAGACCCAAACTGAAATCCTATATCAGGCAAGAATGGAACAACATTTCATTTTCAAAGCTCCAGCAAATGGTCTGCTCAGTTCAGAGTTAATTTACAGTGGTGTTAAAAGAAAAGGTGATGTAACACAGTGGTAAACAAGTCCCCGTCCCAACTTTCTTGAAACATGTTGCTGGCAGCAAATTAAAATTCAGCATATATTAAACACACAACATTAAACTTTTTCTCTTAAGTGCTACTTCACTTTGTAACTATAAAAATAATAAAACAGTGCATTGTTATTTCTGTGAATTGTATATTTAGCTATGTATAGTTACTGAGTATGGCACTGCATGTCACCTTAAGTGGTGACACTAAATGTTGTGCATGTTTTTAGTAAGGAGGCACCAGGGCTGTTAGTAGCAAATGTTAGTCCCGGGCACTGCAGTGTGCAGCTACCAAAGGGAAAGACACCCGATTCATCCCATCCGCTAAACATCAGTATGTTATACCAACATCTGTAACACTGCAGTGTGCAGCTACCAAAGGGAAAGACACCCGATTCATCCCATAAGCTAAACATCAGTATGTTATACCAACATCTGTAACATTGCAGTGTGCAGCTACCAAAGGGAAAGACACCCGATTCATCCCATC
>JAODKM010000043.1:8975865-9001607 GCA_026780845.1 Petrocephalus sullivani
GTTCCCCTACAGACGGTCGGGTGCGTTCGTTCCCCTTGAGACGGTCGGGGCGCGTTCGTTCCCCTGCAGACGGTCGGGGCGCGTTCGTTCCCCTGCAGACGGTCGGGCGCGTTCGTTCCCCTGCAGACGGTCGGGGCGCGTTCGTTCCCCTGCAGACGGTCGGGGCGCGTTCGTTCCCCTGCAGACGGTCGGGGCGCGTTTGTTCCCCTGCAGACGGTCGGGGCGCGTTTGTTCCCCTGCAGACGGTCGGGGCGCGTTCGTTCCCCTGCAGACGGTCCGAGACAAACCTTTTAGTTATTGGCAAAGGGGTGGATTTAAAGAAGGATATTCCAAGAATTGTTCCCATTTCCTGTTTATATATGCATGAATGAGTTTGTCTTGCAGGCCTACACCTTACAGCCCCAGCGGTGTGCTCTGGCGAACACTGCGAACCTAACATGTGACGCGCTTCTCCCTCTGCAGCGGGATCGGGCTCCTGGATCCGGGGCCCGAGGGGCGAGCCGCTATGTGGAGCTGCGTGTTTGCAAACGGCACCGACGGCGCAATGAATCTGCAGCTCTGCCAGCAACTCGGCCTCTCCCTGTCCGTCTTGTCCTTCTCCTACCTCTTCATTTTCTGCCCTGTGGGATTCTGCTACAACGCGCTGGTGGTGGCTGTGAACCTCTCCAACAAGGCGTCTATGACCATGCCCGACGTCTACTTCGTCAACATGGCCTTGGCCGGCCTGGTGCTGAGTCTGGTGGGGCCCCTGGAGCTTCTGGGGCCCGAGTTCTCTCGCTGGCCCGTGTGGCGCTACAGCGACGAGGTTTACGTCACGCTGCTCATCCTCTTCAATGTCTCCTCTCTGGTGATCATGTACTCGGCCACACTGCTCAGCCTGGACTGCTACATTGAGCGCGCCCTGCCGCGCACCTACATGTCCAGCGTCTACAACACCAAGCACGTGTGTGGCTTCCTCTGGGGTGGCGCGGTCCTCACCAGCTTCTCCTCCCTGCTCTTCTACGTCTGCAACCACGTCTCCACTAAGATTGTCGAGTGCTCCAAAATGCAGAACAAGGAGGTGGCCGACACTATAATGCTGCTGATCGGGTACGTGGTTCCGGCCGCGGCCGCCTGCTACGCCTTCGTGCTCATCCTCCGAATCCGCAAGCAGCCCACACATCTGGATCAGGACCTGGGGCGGCTGGACCCCTCTGTGCACCGGCTGCTTCTGGCCGCCGTCTCTGTGCAGTTTGTCCTGTGGACGCCCTACTACCTCATTCTGCTGCTCCACACCATCGCCAGGGTGCAGGGGACCTATGTCACTAGGCCAGTCGTGGCCTTCAACTTCCTGAGAGGTCTGGCCATCCTGCTGGCTCTCTCCAGCAGCTTCGCTACGCCGCTACTTTACAGACAGATGAGCAGGACCTTTTCTCTCAAACTTCAGAGACTCCTGAAGAGACTGCGGTATGGAGAGCGGACATGTACCCATGAGCACTCGGGGGTGCAGCAGGTGGTCTTGTGAGGGACAAGGTCACCCTGTGTCAGTGCTTCCTGTTACCACGGCAATTCTGCTGTTATGCGTGCATGGTGGAAGCGTGGGCCTGAGACGTTTTTTATCAAAGGAGCCATTCACCCAGGACTTAATGAGTGGTGCTATTTGCTGTTGGGGAACAGTGGGACTTTTTGTGAAGTTAACATTAATTTAATTAACAGTTATTATATTTTATATATTTAATTTCTATGTCTTTGTTTATGCCTTGAGATGTTAGGCCAAGATTAAACCACAGAGCTCTGTGTGGCCCCTGAAGCCACTGGAAAGAAAAATAAATATAATTTTTGCACACTGATTTTTCAAGTTCACATTGTATATTACATTATGCATATTATTGTAAAGTTTCAGTTTCCATTTGAGGGCATTATGTAAGATATGATCAGATCATGATTGTGTTATTAAATTATTATAAGATTGTGTTAAGGTGCCGTAGATTTCTGGCACCAGTACCATTGTGCGTGTCGGTCATTGTTGACTGACTGGAGCCTAGGAGTCTTAGTTGCCATAATATTTGTTTGTTTGCGTTTCTTATAGACCATCGCTAGAGATTCCAAGCGTAGGGTGTGGTTTGTTTAGGGAAGCCCTGAATAGTGTTACTGTGTATGTGTTACTGTGTATGTGTTACTGTGTATGTGTGGGAAGGTGGCTTTTTTAGATATAGGCCTATATGCGGCCTCTCCAGCTAAAAAGTGCTGACTGTGCTTCAGAGCCACTTCACTAAAATCCCACTGCAGAGGGCGAGTTCCCAAGTATCATGCGGCAAACTCTGCAGAACGTGTTCAGTCTCAGTATCCAGCTCAGAATGATCTGAGGTGTGAGTGTGAAGCCTGAACATTGTGCGGCAAACTAATAGCAGGTTTCAGGTACTGCAGAATGACCCTGTCGTGGCTTTGAAATCCTTTGGATAGATAGGGAATAAATCACCTGCCCTAGCTGAATGTCGGCCAGCTAGTATATAAAAAACCCACATAAAACAGCCAACATGTATAAACACACATTTTTGAAAATTGAGTTTTATTGAGAGCTGACAGGAAGGGTCTTGTTAATCATTGTTTCAAGTAAGATCAAAGTCCGTTTGATTACAGCTCCACATATATGCTGACACCAGGCCCCAAAGCAGAGATTCACATCCTACATCAGTACACTTTGAAACCTGAAGGCAGCTGCCTATGCTTGGAGCATGTCAGTGCAGAGCTGCACTCAGAGGCCGGAGGAAAGGCAGAGGCCTGGCGAGTAAGAGGCCGGGGGGAAGGCAGAGGCCTGGCGAGTAAGAGGCCGGGGGAAAGGCAGAGGCCTGGCGAGTAAGAGGCCGGGGGAAAGGCAGAGGCCTGGCGAGTAAGAGGCCGGGGGAAAGGCAGAGGCCTGGCGAGTAAGAGGCCGGCCTCTTGGTGTCAGCTCTAAGCGGGACCCTCGTCGGCCATCTGTAATGACAACTGTACAGTAGGAGAACGCGTCATTTACAACAGGAGGTTGTTTTTAAACAATTGTAATATCCCTTAAATGTTATATTTAATTTAATACAGGCATATTTACCTAAAGGTTATTTTAAGATGTAAACAGTTTTATGTATGAGCTTATATATTTGTGCTTAATAAAATGTATATAGTATATGTCGAGGTATAAATATACAGTATTGTTATCAGAGATATATTTAGATACATAACCTAAATTGCAAATGTTGAGTTAAAGACGGACCAACCAATAAAATAGTAAGATTATTCAAAACTGTTTTCCTCAGTTTTAATGACATTGTTTCAGACTGTTCATGACAGTGTGCTTTTCCCACCTTGACACAGTGTTGGTGTAACTGGTGCCAGAACCACAGCAGTAATTATGTCACAGGATGATTAGGCTTTGTCGCCCATTGGCTGAAGTGCCAGGGGAACAGACACTTGTGCTGCAGAAAGACCTGGCTCTCTCCCGAGCCGCCGCCGGTCTCTGCTGCTCTCTCCCGGGCCGCCGCCGGTCTCTGCTGCTCTCTCCCGAGCCGCCGCCGGTCTCTGCTGCTCTCTCCCGAGCCGTCGCCGGTCTCTGCTGCTCTCTCCCGGGCCGCCGCCGGTCTCTGCTGCTCTCTCCCGGGCCGCCGCCGGTCTCTGCTGCTCTCTCCCGGGCCGCCACCAGCCTCTGCAGCTTTCTTCTGGGCTGCCGCCTGTCTCTGTGGCTCACTCCCAGCTGCCACTGGTCTCTGCTGCTCTCTCCGAGGCTGCGACTGGTCTCTACAGCTCTCTCACAGGCTGCCGCTGGTTTCTGCGGCTCTCTCCTGGGCTGCCGCTGGTCTCTGATGCTCTCTCCTGTGCCGCCACTGGTCTCTGCTGCTCTCTCCCGGGCTGCCGCTGGTCTCTGCAGCTCTCTCATGGGCTGCCGCTGGTCTCTGCTGCTCTCTCCCGGGCTGCCGCTGGTCTCTGCAGCTCTCTCATGGGCTGCCACTGGTTTCTGTGGCTCTCTCCTGGGCCGCCGCTGGTCTCTACTGATCTCTCCCAGGCTGCCGCTGGTCTCGTCGCCAGTCTCTGTGGCTCTCTGCATCAGTCTGCCTGCCACAGCGAAAGACATTTCGCGGGTGGGTTTTCCCTGGAGGGATGTGATGTTCTGGTCTGTTCTGTGGCTTTGGAGCTGATGTTTACATGGGGTACGGCAGGCCTTGTGTCACCTGCCCAAATCTCCCCCTGCCAGCTGAAATATCAGTATTGCTGGCATTCTGGGGATTTTTCAGTCCTATTCTTTAGCCATGGAAGTTAACTGAACAATTCGTGTAGGTAATGTGTATATATATAATAGGAGACATTCATCTTCTGTTTCTCAAGTTCCACCCTTACCTACAGTACAAACACTTATTTGAGCAAAGCTTTGCAAGTAAACATGGCTTCTGCCCCACTGAGTACGGCTCCTCGCTGTATTTCCTGTTGTTTGCTGTGTACATAGCTCTGCTTTGCCTTCTTCCTGAGAATGTGCTGTTTTTGTTACCAGGAATCAGAGTTGTTTGACTGGGATGTACTCATGGCCTACCTGTCAGACTGGCTCACTACCAGCTCACCAAGACCTGCTGCACTTCTAGAAGGGCTCTGCAGTTCTCAGGGTGCCACAAAAATATGAACATTGTTTCCGGCAGATCTAAGATCAGGTTGATGGGTATAGCATAAAAATTAACTAATGGGAAAAAGTTAAACCTTTGAGAAATAATATGGATTATGTCATAAACGTATGAAAGCCATAGGAATTGGGAAGGTGGTGGGGTGTGTCCTCCCAATATTTAATTTGGCTTTATTTACGCACCCAACCCACAAAAAGGAACTTTGCCATTTAATCAGTACGTTTTGCACCCCCTCCCCCATATCAAACTCCCAGCAGCGCCTTAGTATTCAGGTTTTATCTGTTTTGAGTCTTGCAGCCAAGCTATTGCAGATACTTATTAAAGTCAGATTTAGAAGGTGAGTATACAAACAGCCGTGCCTAGTATGCGGAGCCATGACACGAGCCACATGGTCCTGAGTGCATGTGTAGATTTCCATTCAGGCTGATCACTGAGTGGCACAAACTGCCACAGTTTGCCAATTCTGAATAACATAAATGTGTGTTGAGGCCTGAAAATAAACACGCGTACATAATGGACCCTTGACAGGAATCAGCCCAGAAGGGCTGATGTTTAATAGGAGGGTTATACAATCCAAGAAAAGGATTTTTAATGGAATTTAGTGTTGGTGCGGGCCTGCTGAGAGGAAGTACAGGATAGGTGTTGAGGCTCGTCATCAAAACCGTGGTTAGACAGGGAGGCATGACAATCAAAACATGCGGTCTTCATTAACCCAGTGCCTGCTTTCAGGAAGGATTTTGCAGCCTGCAGGGGCTGCTACTCTGCTTAGAGCTCCCCTGCTCCCAATGACTCCAGCGTTTACACTGATGCCAGTCCATCACTGGGCACAAAGCAAGGGACACCCTGGACAGAATGCCAGTCCATCACAGGGCACAAGGCAGGGGACACCCTGGACAGAATGCCAGTCCATCACAGGGCACAAGGCAGGGGACACCCTGTACAGGATGCCAGTCCATCACAGGGCGCGAGGCAGGGGACACCCTGGACAGAATGCCAGTCCATCACAGGGCACAAGGCAGGGGACACTCTGGATGGGATAAAAGCTCTCCACACAACCACGAAACTGACAAGAGAGTTAATGTATGTAATCTCTGTAAACTGAAATGTTTTTATTCAAGCATGTTCCTTAGCATGAAAGAGATTATATTTGTATTTTATTTCAGCATGACCTCAAGTGGAGGCATAATTAACGAAAATTGTGACCGTTGGCTTCACGGTAGTTGAGTCAAAGGTCTCTAGGAAAGAAGGTCACATGATTCAGAAACCAGTGATTTGCAGCATTGTTTAGTAGCCACTCAGACCCACCATGCGAACACCACACCTGTGGTCTAAGCAATTATGAGCAAGAGCTTCCAGGCCGGTGCACCAGAGCTTTTAATTAGCCCCCACAGCAACAGAAACAACTGTGATCAGACTAATGGTTTTCCCGTCGGGGAACCGCTACACTAAACGCCATGCTGGCCTTTTGGCTCAGACCCTAATGCATTGCCTGAAATTTTAAAATGAAACGTAGCACAAGCACAGAAATCATTTTTCATCTGGGCACGTTTCTCATTTTCTACCATGATCAGTTGTCTGCTGGGATAAATTTATTTGTTCATCATAGCTGAATGTCAGTATTTCACACCACAGGGGTCATTAAGTACATTTTAGCTTTCAATTATGGTGAATGTTATGAAAAAAACATTTAGATTTTTACTTGCAGTGGAGCTAAGTTTGTAATATGTGTGTCACACAATACCAGGACTGAACATATCACCAGAAAGGTTGTATTTTTGTGGCTTTAATTTCACAGTATAAAGGCATAGGCTTTCTCCTACACCCTGTTTCCATCACCATAATCACGCTGAGTACTGCAAGGCCTAGCTCAAGAGTCTGGTTACTTTGCTAAGTGCATGGAAAACAGCCCCCTCCCCCGGAGGCTTGTTTTCGACCCCGAAATGCCGGACCTGGGCAGGTCTCTGCCTCACAGCCCCTTCCCCGGAGGCCTGTGACCAACCCGGAAAGGCCAGACCTGGGCAGGCCTCTGCCTCACAGCCCCACCCTCGGTGGCCTGTGTCTGACTGCGAAAGGGCGGACCTGGGCAGGTCTCTGCCTCGCAGCCCCTCCCCCGGAGGCCTGTGTCTGACTGCAAAAGGCCGGACCAGGGCAGGCCTCTGCCTCACAGCATCTCCCGCTGAGGCCTGTGCCTGGTCCCGAAAGGCCGGACCTGGGCAGGCCTCTGCCTCACAGCCACTCCCCCAGAGGCCTGTGACCGACCCCGAAAGGCCGGACCTGGGCAGGCCTCTGCCTCACAGCATCTCCCGCGGAGGCCTGTGCCTGGTCCCGAAAGGCTGGACCTGGGTAGGTCTCTGCCTCACAATACCTCTTTATTTATTTTCAGAAATTGTACATTTTGTTTTCACTGAATCTACCTATGTTTTTAAATTGTAAACATATTAAACTCTCTATTTATATGGCTGAACTCTCAATCAGTACCCTTCACTATCTCTAAAATGTCTAAATTGGTGAGCTGTACTATTTATGAACTCCTTTAGAGTTAAAAGCATTCATCATGCCTTTAATGGCTTTTATCCAGAAATGGTTTGCGAGTTAATGCAGCATAACTAAAGCACCCCCCCATTTCCTGTAAAATGACTGGCTATAAATCAGACCCATTTGATCTAGTATTAGTATGAAACATCTGAATGTTATTAATTTTCCTGTAATTGTTTGTTGTTGTTTTTTTACAGACCATTTCATTTTGGAAACAAGCAGCAGGTAATTTCAGCAAAGAAATGGTGGGAAACAGAATGTATTCTGCAATTCATGTACACACCTATATTTGCATTTACTACACCTGAGTAAGCAAATTTAGTTAAAAGTTTAGTCTTTTAGTTCAATATCATATTTTGCTTTCACGTTGAGAAGAATGATCCTACGATCCAAAGCGTAATCCTCCCTTGATTTCCCCCAATTTAATCAGGAGCCCAGTTAGTGAACGACAGTTAATATCGATTCGTTCCTGCGGCCACATTAAAAGAACACATTCAAACAGCAGCTTCTACATGATTTCACGTTCTGTTCCCGGACACCTCGGCTAACATCATTATAATTACGTCATTTCAGTCATCAGACACAGCAACTGGGCTCCATCTAGTGGCAAAAATGAACATGTGGCTTCATTTATTCCATAATGAAGTTAATGAAAGTTAAAACTTTAATCCTACTTTGCCCTACTTTGAACACAGTATAGGCTTTTAGAACAAATTGGACAATATATATATTAAATAATAAAAATAATCCACATACTACACCAGGACCCTGTTTTGGATATGCAGTTATGAAAGATTTATGGAATACACATATTATAATTAGGCTTTACCTTACATTCCTTTCAAACAGGCTGGAATGTGCGTTAAATTGTCTTATTTACAAAAGATCATTATGACAATGACACACAGTTGGTCCCCAAGTGCATTGACCTTGTGCACTAAGAGTAAAGCAAATTAAGATAAAATTAATTATCCAAAGCAAATAAAAATACACAATAACCAACATCTATGGTACAGATTACAATATCAGATTCTGTGCCATTATTATTATTACTGTATTATATAACAAAAACACTTTATGGCTATGACTGTACAATCACACTGTCCAGCGATGAAAAGGAGCACCTGTAAAATATATTTTTACCCTTATAATGCGGGTTTAAGTCAGGGGTGGCCAATCTTATCCAGAAAGGGCCACTGTGTGTGCGGGTTTTCACTGCAGCTTTATAATTAGATTACTAATTAGAGGACTGATTGGCTGAAGAGTCGTTGCACCTGGGTTTGAACAGCTGACCTAAAGGTTATCCCAAAAACCTGCATACACACCAGCCCTTTGTAGATAAGACTGGCTGCCCCTGGTTTAGGTGTAAGATTTAAGATTATAAAAGTACTTATTGGCACAGCAGCCATTTTAGCAGAGATATCTGTGCTATATTTGCGCTGAAAAATGGCTTAGATAAAGCTTAGCTTGGCTAGCCTGGGCCAGAATTATCCTTATTTGTGCAGCCAATTGCTAATTGCAAAATAAAACCAAATGTCAGCAGAATTTAGGTACTGGGTTTTTCCCTTTGTTTCTTTAAAGGAAAAAAATCAGTATTCAAAAGTTATAGACACCCAAAAGAGCACATGTGATGGTCAGTGGAGGCAAGACTGTCCATTAAGGTCAAGCTCTTATAGAATGTGTCAGAATGTGTCCATTCACTTGTTAGCACTTTCAAATGAACTGATGTTTCTATGGTTACTCCTGTGGTTGCTGGGCAACAATATACATCATGTTTCGTAAATAGTTATGACCTCTTTGATAAGTTCTATAACCTTTTCATATGTTATATTGGTATCTACAGGTCTGTAATTACAATGTACATGTTTTTTCATCCTGTTATACAATGTAAGTAGTGTGGGTGGTTTTTGATGTCCAGGGATAATGGCTGATTATTGTAGATAATAGCACATTGCTGCCTGGTCCTAATAGATTAAGTAAATGGCAATATTCGGCCTACAGCATATATTTAAAATGTTTATTCTTATTAACTGACAACCATTTGTGCATTTATAATATCATTTAATAGATCAACGAACGCAATGTGTGCTTGTTTAAGCAAGTATTAACTAAATATAAAATATTATCTTTCTAGAGGCAAACAGTTCCCCTACTGTTGGCCCGTAGTTTTTAAGGCGGATTTCCTCTGTTTAGTCATATGCTGTGCATAGCCATTTATATTTTGCAATTGTATTTGTAATTGTCTACTTCTCTAGACTTCAACAATGAATTTGCTAGTTGGCTATTTAAAAATACTTAATTCTTTCTAGGCTTACATGTACATTCCTAGCCATACCAAAGAAAGCCACTCGACAGGTTACCACTCTCGTCATCTCTGAGGACCCCATTGTTTGTCCTTTTAATAGATCTCCAGGCCTGAAGCTCAGTACAGGCTTGTAACTAGACAAGAATAAAATAGAAGAACACTTAACTTTATTTGTTTGCTTGGTAGTTAGTAACTAAGTCATAATGTGTTCATTTCTATGCTTCTAGCACGTTGCTGCTGCTCTCGTTGGGTGTTGGGCGTACTGTTTCTTAGTCCTAGGCAAATAAATCACTGTGACTGTGTCTGCGTCCCATTTACATTGCTGTGATTTTTTAAGTATATTTCTGATAGTATAAATAGGTTTATACATCTATGGAGTTTATATATATATATATATATAATTCTTCCAATCTCATAAAGAATCTGACACCATTACAGATGTATCTGGGTATTGATTTCAATAATTTTACTGTTATACTGTGTGACTTTATTCAAACCAGATGTTTCCTTTGTCTCTGGCAATGGGTCTGTTATTGAACAACGGGGAAAAAATAAGACATTTCAAGTACACCAGCGAGAATCAGACTGGTGAAAACAGACACACTGATCAAAAACATGTAAAAAGCAATGTACACCATTTCCCCCTCTGCCGTCCAGTAGCGGAACATTATTAAGTTATGGTGTCCAAGAAGCAGAATGCACTGTTCTCCCAGAGGAACAGAAGGAGTCAGCAGGCATGCAGTGTGCTCCCTCCTTAAGGCTTTCCCCGCCCGCCGCCAGCCTGCCCTCTGAGGTTCCCATTAACATGTCCTCCTGGGGTCTTGCATTAATTCAGACGTCCCGAATGTCTCCCCTGACAGACGGAGGTGAGGCTCCGGGGGCCCAGCTGTTGGAGCCGCTCTAATGTGACATTTAGAATGGGGGGGTCTGTCTGCGGTATGGTGCGGGACACCCGGCAGCCCGCCACCACTTTGCCTGGGGCCCCTTTGTAACATTACCATAAACGTGCCATAACTGCATGTCATATATGCTAATGACATGTTGTCTGTCATGACAAATGTGCAAAACGGTGTTCTCCTGAAATGACCGCGGCAGAACAATAAAACATGATTAAATGTGACCAAAGTCTTTATTCTGTCAGTCCCATAGCTCACTGAGGGAAAGCTGCCCCAATTTGAGGGCAGATCCGAGGTGGGGGGTATATTCTTGGAAAATGTAATTAAATAGGTAATTGTGGCCCCTGCAATAAGAATCTGCTTAAACACAGTCAGCTGGCTGAAGGAAACAAACCTACTTGGAATGTGAGAGCGTAATATTTAAATACGGCACATAGTCCACAAAATCAATTACAGTAACTATTGTATTAGTATAGTATTAAGTGACTATTACAGCATTAAGTAACTAAGCAATGCAAGTAATTTTGGAACAAAGACATTTAAATGGCACTGCTGATCAGCAACAAATCATAATGTAAAACATATTTTTAAGACTAAAACAAAATAATTTAGAAATGCATTACAATAATTAATTTCAAATACCCGTACACCTGCAGTTTCAGTGATAGGCTCCGGACAGTGCAGAAAGTCAAACATATTCGTACCAGTCAACATTGCTATTATTATTAGTATTACTAGAATTATTATTGTTGTTGTTGCTGATTTTGTTAAAGTGATAACCATAGAAGCAGCACAGTGTTTACATTTTTTCTGAAGCAAGGGGGCAGAGACTGAGGAGGCTTGGTGTAAATTGCTTTGTAGGGAGGCAGAAGCCATTTGCACCATGGTGCAAAAAGACACTCTGTAATATGTATTTAATTAGATATGTGAAATGTGTATATCTGAATTTTAATTCACTGAAATTAATTTAGGGGTGGCACAGTGGTTAGCAGGTGGCAGGTGGTGTAGTGGCTAGGAATGCAACCGCGTAGTTGAAAGATTGCTGGTCTGAGTCCCCGACCTGCAAGTACCGCTGAGGTACCCTGAGCAAGGTACCATCCCCAAGCACTGCTCCCCGGGCGCTCACGTAGCTGCCCCCTGCTGTGCCACAATGTCACATGGGTTAAAGCAGAGGACACGTGTGGAGTTTGCATGTTCTCTCTGTGTTGTTGTGGGGTTTCCTCTGGGTGCTCCGGTTTCCCAAAAACTTGTTGAGGTTAAGTTAATTGGAGTTACTAAATTGCCCGTAGGAGTACGTGTGTGAGTGTGCCCTGCGATGGCTGGTGCCCCATCCTGAGTTGTTCCCCAACTTGCAGAAAATGGATGGATGGATGAAAGGTTAGGTCATGTTGCCACACCCACCACACGACGAAACATCTCAGGATCCCGGTTGGTGACCCCCCACAAACAAATACACTGTTGATGGCTGTGCCTAAGAGGTCATTAAAGGCCTGGATCTTAGTCTTTAACCAAGACACTCACAAACCCAGACACTCAGATTCCTTGCTCAGTCTCTCAAGAGCCCCGATCAGAGCCTCCATCGACTCTGAAAAGATCACAGCATCGTCGGCGAAGTCAAGATCAGTAAATCTTTCCTTGCCAACCGAAGCCCCGCAGCTGCTAGACCACACGACCCTGCCCGACACCCAGTCCATGCAAGCATTGAACAGAATAGGAGCAAGAACACACCCCTGACGAACCCCAGAATCAGCTGTAAAGAACGCAGAGGTTCTCCCTCCACTCCGCACATGACGCCATGACGTCCAACAACTTTGGGGTGATCCCGCAAAGTCTCAGGATGTCCCACATGGCAACTCAATCAACCGAGTCAAGCGCTTTATGAAAATCGACATAAGCAGCAAAGAAGCTCTACTGATATTCGCACTTACGCTCGATAAGGACCCTCAGTGACAGGATGCGGCCAATGGTAGACTTCTTAAGCATAAAACCTGACTGCTCCTGTCACTGGTAGACAAGCAAGTGATCACGGATCCTATTAAGGATGACCCAGGCAAGGAACTTGCCCGGCACAGAGGGCAGTGTTATCCCCCCTGGAATTGTGTAATCCAGGCGATCACCTTTCCCTTTCCAAGTCCCATTTTCCAGTCAGTTGGGATGATGCCCATCTCCCAGATGGAAGCAAAGATTGCTTGCAATGCCAGGAGAACAGCGTTACCACCAGCCTGGAGAAGTTCACCTCGGATACCACAGATCCCCGGGGCCTTCACCGCCCCCAGCTGATTTACCACCTACGCAATCTCATTGAGATCGGGTGGTTCACAGCTGATTGGTGCGTTAGCCTCAGGAGCCATGGACCGAGTGATGTCCATCGTCCTAGCTGGAGGATCAGCTTTAAACAACTGCTCAAAGAAGCCGGCTCAGTGGGTCACAACTGCAGTGCCATCCATAAGGACCGTTCCATCACCTGCCCTGACTGCTACTCTCCGTGAAACAGATTCAGATGTGCGTAATGCCTTGATTCCTCTGTAAGCAGGACGTGGGTCGCTAGACCACAGATGATGTGTGACCTGCTCACAGATCCCTCTAACAAATACCTCTTTATTTGCCCTCAGAGCCCTAACAGCTGTCCTTCGCAGCACTCAGTACAGCCTGGAATTGCCACCAAGCTGTGCACTGCGACTGCTCTCGACAGTATCCAGGGTGCCCTGCAAGATGAAACACCTCCTTCTGGGGACACTGGCAACCCCAACACAGCCCTCTGCAAACGTAATGGCCTTATCGTGGAAGGTCCCACATCACATTCAAGCTAGCAGCTGCACCCAAGTCTGCTAGTTCTTCACTCAAACTTCATGCAAACTCATCAGAGACAGCTTGATCTTGGAGTCTGGCAAACTCCAGACTTGTTCTCCTAGAAGGAGGCAACCTACTGGACCTAAGCTAAATCTTCAGAGTAACAACAACAAGTCTGTGGTCCAAATTCACAAACTGGGCACTTTTGTAGACTCTGCAGTTCTGCAGGAGCCTCTAGCGTTTGGCCACAAGGATGTGATCGATCTCCTTTGCCTCACCACCAGTACTGGAGTACCATGTCCAACGATGCAGCTCAGGGCGCTGGAACCAGGATGCAGCGACCCACAGCCCATGACCTTTTGCAAAGTCACTTTCACCTCGGTTGCCAGACCCATGGGGACCGACACAATCCTCATAGCCAGCCCTATCAGTGCCAGTGGTCGCACTGAAGTCACCCATGACCAGAGGGGTGTCACCTTGAGGGCACCCATCAACTACCGATTGGAGTTGTGAGTAGAATGGTTCCCTTGTCGAGACATCACTCACCGCAGTCGGAGCATACACTGAGACAGCAGACAGGACACCCAAAGAGAGCCTTAGCCTGAGTCTCATGATACGTTCGTTGAAAGGAGTGACGTCGGACACCACTGGGAGGAGCCAATCCGCCACAGCAACAGCTACTCCCTGAGTATGGCAGCCATCAGAGCGACCAGACCAGTAATAGGTATAACCACATACAAAGATCTGGGCACTCCCCGGTCTGCGCACCTCAGAGAGAGCCGCCACTGAAATGCAGAGTTTATGGAGCTCCCCCGACAGCAGGGGAAGGCTTTCCCCCATTTCCCCCTTCCTAGTGGCAGCTGCAGCAGAGCTACTCACGCGGAGAGCAGAAGGGTGTCCTGCAAGTTTAATTGCAGCTGTGTGACGTGTTTTATGGTGGCTGGAATGCCAATCCCACCACTGGGATGGATGAAATTAATTTAAACCCTGACTTCAGACTATGTGAATCTACTTATACAGGCTGACAGAAATACCATGTCGTGTCTCATACTGTACCTGTCAAGTAACAGCTTACTGTTCAATGGCAATCAATCTGGGCCCTGACAAAATCCTGATATTATAACCCATGTAATTGATGCCTTTTTCCCCAATATGTGATCTGTTTAATTTCTTGTAGAAGAACAGATGTCATGATTTATTAATGAGGGACAAATGCGAGATCACTACTTCGCTGCTTTTATTCATTACTTGTTCTTAGGGTAGCCCCTACAGTGATTCCTTCAGTATTGTTTAACAGAGGCAGCTGGCAATAAAATGAAAGAAACATGCTATTTAGCAGGGATGAAAGACAAGAAATGTCTACTTGCAGCCATCCATAGGGAACGGGCGGTTTTCTCTAATTCTCCCAATTTAAGCATTCACTGGAAGCTCAGCCTAGTCACACTTACGCCTAGTGGGCTCCTAGCAGCTGCTGTAATCTGGTAATATACCGCTTGCCTTGCTGCTTCAGACAATAGCGTAAATACATGTAAATATAATGTAAACCTAATGTAAATGTAGGAAAGTATCCAGCCAGAAAATTACACTCTATATGTACTACGCGTAGCATCACAGCCAGACCATAAGCAGCGCAGAAGCACAGCAGCAGAAATGGGCGCGTGCGGCTTGCCAGCTCTGGAAACTGGGCGGCTCGCTGGGCTTCTGACTCACACAAAAGCTCCCAGTGCCTGACTGGCTGCTGGCATAAGGAAGGAGTAGAAACTGTGAAAGATTTAAAATCAAAATAAACGTGTTTATCATCCAATGGATCATCCAAATCCAATGTATTTTTATTGTTAATCAGCACAAATGGAGAAATGTGTATTAAATTCAGTTTAATCTAAATGCTTTTCTGGACAGTAAAATCACTTTCCAGAGAATCTTGAGTGGTTTGAAATGTTTCTAACCATAATATACATAATATATAAGTTCTTACACCTTTTAAAGTCATTTAACAATTCTGTCCCTGTTAAATATTCTTCACTAATATTCCAAGTAATTAACACATTGTCTTTATGCAAATAAACTCGAAAATGACTCGCAATTTATAGAAATGTACAGGACTGCTTATATGTATTTACATTCATCTACATGTACCTGAATAAAATGTTACTATGGCCCAGTGCAATGTTCACATCATAACTAAACAGGTCTCCTCAGATGTTCCTTCAACTGCTGTACAGCTCCTCAGGCAGCAACCTGCCCCCCCCCCTCCCCTCCCCCCCCCAGCTAACACAGTTTGTGATGATGAAAGTGCCAGTTTGCTGGGATGTAGAAAGGAGGGACGAGCAAAACGGAAGAGGAGGTGCTGGGGTGCGAGCAGGCAGGGTCACATATGCGCGAGCAAAGGAAAGCTTTCTGCTCACTTGCTAGTGGATGGATCGCCGTTGCTGTGCTGTGTTGAACAGCAGGGGGCGGTAGGAAGTGGGCCTCCACCGCATGCATGGGTCTTCTGGACATGGGGATTACAAATCAGGTGTTGGTCACTGACTTTGACAGCAAGATGGAGCACGGAGAACCACAGGCCATCTCAAATCTTCATGGAAGTAAGTGTCCCCTTCCAGTGAATTTTAAGGGTGAAACAGGCTTTACTTTTGCCATATTTTTAAACAGCAACCTAAGAGCAGTTCTGCAGATTGATGTCTATCCTTCGGCCAAGCTTAATGCTATAACCCAAGCAAAGGGAACTTGTCAAGCTCAGTGTTCTGTGCTGCTTTTCACTGTCATTTCCCAAATTGTGTATGCAATACAAAGCTACCAAGAAAAGTCTTTGGCTTAAGGAAAGTAAAGGAGTAACACAGTGGCATTCTTCATTTCTGAAGACAGAATTTAACTATTGACATATATCAAGGTTTCTTGTCAAGGAATGATGTTTGTTTATGTACATAAACATTACAATTCATAATACTGCAAAACTCCATTGTGTAATATTTTCTTCACTTCAGTTTAAATATTTCTGAAACTGAGCTTTTGGATCTTTGACTGACAATACAAAAAACACTAGGTGATAAAAATAATATTTCGGAAATGTCTTCTTTTGCAAAACAAAATGAAAATTGGGCAGGGGAATCTTCCATCCGCAACATGCTAGTCGATGCTGGCTTCGAAAACAGATCAGGGTAACAAACTTATTTTCAACAGCCACCAATCCAACAAGGGTGGTGCCCCAGGTTCACCTATAGGGTCACAAATAAATTCAATCAAACACACACAGCACTGGAGCAGGATGTAAACATATGAAGATGATTCACACAGACAGAGACTCTATAACAGATTATTACTGCCCCATCCTTGCGGCATGGAGAAGGTTAGGTGCGGGCTATCTAGGTATGGGGAATGACCTTCAAGCTCAGCTTAACTTAAATTGTCTGTGATAACCTTGATGATTAGTGCTTTTATAGTGGTACCCTGGGGGTGAAAGTTAGGATGATTCCAAGGCCCCAGATTGACAGGGACCCTAAAAATCTGGAGCATAATTGAACTGGTCGGAGTTGGGAGCATGATATAATATGCTTTCATAGGGCCCAAATCTGTAGCTGCACCCCCACCCCTGGTAGGACCTGTGTCCCCTCCCATAAGCCCATATTACCTTCACTGTACTCTTATTTGGAATGTTGGCTGCCCATTTCTCAGCGAAGAGAAATGCATCCCCCCCAAAAAAAGCAATCTCCATGATTGTTTACAGTAAAACTTTGTCAGCACAGACTCTGATAACACAGACCCTCGCTTAGCACCGACAAATCTTTTTGGCCTGAACGGAAATCCTTTGTTTGTATAGAAGTGCTGACAGATAACGGACTCAGTTAACGTGGATCTTCTAATAACGCAGACTGCGTTTTCAGCCCGCAGAGTATCAAATTACCCTGCTTAACACAGACTGAGTAGCCCTTGCCAGTGCTGTGCTTCGGTGTAACAGAACAGTGTACATCTGTAACACCCGCCTATGCCCAGGTGCAGGCAGAGTCGGGGTTAGCGTCTGCTGGGTCAAGTTTTCTGTTTTAACAAGTTTTGCACCGGCCATTCAGTGAGGTGCAGTGAGGTGTAGTGGGGTGCAGTGAGGTGCTGCGCTGGCTGACTGACCCACGAAATCGCCAGGGTTTGCAGCGGCCGACTGCATGCAGAAAATACATTACTGCTGGGATGGCGTAGTTTCAATGACTTTGCAAATTGTATCGGAGGCTGCGTGTAGTACTGTTAACTGTAATGTATTCACGTTCTGCATACATTTTTTAAATGAGTAATAAGTATAATGAGCTTCACAGAAAAAAAAACTTATAGGTATTGTGCTTTTGGTCATTAATTGTCGCTTTAACAATTTTTTCTCACTTGTTGGATAACACAAACTTTTTTTGATGGTCCCCTGAAGTCTGTGCTAATGAAGTTTTACTGTATTTAGGCTTTTTCCAAAACTTCCTCTAAAACAAAGCTGCAAAATATATCAAAACGCATTTAATCACATCAAATAATTTAGTTATAGAAATGTATAATGTAATGTGCATTGATGAACATAATCATTCCAATGCTTGAAACATATAACATATAATAATCACTCAGATGGATTCCACTATTAGAGGAGGACTGGAATGTAGCAAATGTCAGCATTTAAACTGGCTTTCTGATTTAGTGGACACTATTTTCTCATGGCGTATCGGTCATCTAGCCTAATGCCCAAGTTAATGTACAGCCTAGTCTGTAATTTTAATCTGAAGTGCTCTCCTGTGAGCAAGTTTCATTCCGAAATGCAGAGCCCACTTATAGAAATGTCAGGTGACTGCTTCCTGAGGTGCAGATAGCACTGACCAGGCTCCAGCCCCGGGGCTCGGCTCTGTCTCAGTGCCCAGGCCAAAAACGCGCAGCGTGGTGTGCTGGGATCTCTCTTATATCTTAACATGGGTGAATGAAAGAGCTTGATACCCTTTTTCCGTTAAACAAACGTAAACACACCATGACTGATAAGTGGTTGGCATTGCATCCTGACACCACACGGTGTGGGTTCCGCTCGGATGCCGTCTCACCTGCATTCTCTCTATGTGCTGATTCACATTCCCCTGGCTACTGCTCTCTTCCCACAGTCAAATTACATACACTTAGGTGCCATTATATTACATGTAGGCCTATATACTCAGTCTAGTTAATATGCCTTTTCCCTGGTCTCAGTAATTTTATAAGGAGACCCTGTTTGCTTAAAACAGATTCCCTAATACTAAACACACTCACACACGGAAATGAATTCCACAATAGTGGGCAAATGCATGCGTGTCACAGCAAACCTGAGCGCGATTACCCCCAGTGACCTCCCGGCTGCGCATTCTGCCCCGCATCGCAAAGGTGGTATTAGCCCCAAAAGTGCTGATGTGTTTTGCTTGTTTGTTGTGTCTTTCTCCTTCTCGCCATCCCATAAATGCCGAAGGCGCGGCTTGGGAAGGCGCTTTGCAGTAGTTAGTGCGCGTCTGCGGGGAATCCGGCCGACGCTCCTCCAGCCGGCCAGAGCCGCTGGACGCAGGTAGGGGGGGGGGGCGTGCGATACCGCGCTGTTATCGCGCTAATTAACTGCTGCTATTTGTCTTTCAGACCACGGACAACAAATTCCGCATAAAGGCTGTGAGGTTTTAGAAAAAGTTGACTAGATGCTTAGTAAAATTCGTTTGTAGAGAGCAGGTTTATGAATAGGTTTATTAATATTGCCTGTTTGCAAAACAAAAGGAGTTATTATGAAATCAAGTATCGTTAACATAACCAATAAAAGTTGTTATAAAACAAAGATGATGTGGGCATATTTCTTCAATGATATATTATTTCATTAAAATCTGTATACATTTGTTCGATATAAACTATTTCAAACACTATTCCATACAACGTAGACTGTCGTCATTTTAAAATACACAAAAAGACTGAATAATAACGGCAATTAATAACTGACGCGCATCGAACATAGTTATGATCAAATTAATCGAAAGTGAACCGGGAAAACTTCCTATAATTGCATAAAACGTTAAACGTACGTATAAGCTGTGATGGGAACGGGTGGGATGGGATGCTTACAGTAAATGATCCAGAAACTATTTATTTCTGACTACGACACTCCTTTTATTCGTAAATACCTTGGATGGAGAGATAATAAATAAAAAATGACATTTATTATGGTAAAGCGAGTTGTTACTTCGGACATGGAAGCGTCATGTAGAAAGCTGCAGTGTAACTGGTTTAGCCACTGTTATACTGTCTTTTATACACGTTTTTTGACTCCGACAAGACATGCAAATGTAATTAATCGTGACACTTAATGAGTTTCTAAGCCCAGGTCATGTAAAAAGCGCGGTTGGGTGTCACGGTGACGCGGGATTGAGGGAGGATTTCAGCTGCCCCGTTCAATGCATCTGTTTAAGTTCCCGGCTTGCATTTTAAAGCTGAGACCCACCTTACCATCATCCCGCTAAAGTAACTCAGGTATAAGAAGCGGATGTAAGCGATTTACCACCCCCACCCGCACGTGCCTGAAATTTGGTGCATTCTATCATTGCTAATAACCGAAAAACTTTTTAAAATGTATTTGAAAATCTTTATCTAAATATGTTTTTGTCTGTAAGGCTTTGAGGAAACCTGTAGGTTATATATGACAGAATGTAAGTATGAGCATAAATTCCGGGGGCAGGGGTATTTACATTTACATTTACAGCATTTGGCAGACGCCCTTAGCCAGAGCGACTTACATAAGTGCTTAAAGACTCTACAATGATATGTATGGTATGGTATGGTTATAATTCGGACAGGTAATCAATACAACACCCCCTCCCCCACTTATCACACAATGGGTGGAGACCTCAACCCCTCTTAATGTTCAAGCCAAAGTTGGACTGGCAGCATGGGGACTTATCGATACTCTTACTCTCCAGATGAGACACATCATGAATCTGGTGCCTTTAGACTGCAGGAGGAAAACTAGCAAATGGAATCCATAGAGCTAGCAGCTGGACTCTGGGCCACTATGGCTACTGTAATGTTGGTTCATACACTGGTAAAATGGAACCCTAGAATATAATGCGTTATAGGTGGCCTATTAGCTGAAATTTTATGCTGAAAGTACCTCAGGTGGTAAGGGGAGCTTCCAGACAGGCAGTGCAAACGCACACAAAGGCAGCTAATATGCTCTTTAGGTATTGACCTTTTGACCCTGTCTCCTCTCCAGCTCAGGGGTTGCACTGTTAGCACCAGTAGCTGTGGATCTGCATGAAGATGCTGATGGCCAGGCCCGAGGAAGCCAGCACTCGCAGTGCGACTCGCGGAAGTGTCGGAGTTACGGAAAAGACTACCTGAGGACATCGACCGAGTCATGTGAGTCGCTGCAGATAAGACCAGCACAACCTAACCCTGCATGTCCCTCTTTCTGGATTGCTTTGTCCAAATAATTATCTATCAATTGATGGGCCGCAGGCTAATTAAGAGATTGATTAACTGATAATAGCAGAAGTATAAATAATGCAACAATGTGAAGACCGCTTAGATGAGGAACCCTGCTTAGCTAAAGGACTGGGGTTTCTCACGGCGGCCGGCGAGATGTAGCAGTGGCAATCGGACATGCTACCTACGACTGAGGGCATGCGACCTCGAGACAGCATCAGCATGGAAGCGTGGCCATCGCCTCTCATTCAGATTCATGAGAACACCACGGAGAAACTCAACGCGTCCTCCAGCTTCAATACCACGGGCTTGGCGAAGACTTCCGACACGTACCAGTTCTACATCCTCAGCCTCTTCCTCTCATGCCTGTACACCATCTTCCTCTTTCCCATCGGCTTCATCGGTAACATCCTCATCCTAGTGGTTAACCTGAACCACCGGGACAGAATGACCATCCCCGACCTTTACTTTGTTAATCTGGCCGTGGCCGATCTCATCCTAGTGGCCGACTCCCTGATCGAGGTCTTCAACCTGAATGAGAAGTACTATGACATTGCTATCCTCTGCACCTTTATGTCCCTCTTCCTCCAGGTCAACATGTACAGCAGCATCTTCTTCCTGACATGGATGAGCTTTGACCGCTATGTGGCTCTGGCCAGCACCATGAGCCGTTGCCCTCTGAGGACAATGCAGCATGCTAAGGTCAGCTGTAGCCTCATCTGGATGGCTTCCCTTGTGGCCACACTACTGCCCTTCACCATAGTGCAGACTCAGCACACGGGGGAGGTGCACTTTTGCTTTGCCAACGTCTTTGAGATCCAGTGGCTTGAGGTGACCATCGGCTTCCTGGTGCCCTTCTCCATCATCGGGCTCTGCTATTCCCTCATCGTGCGCATCCTAATGCGGGCACAGAAGCACCGAGGCCTGTGGCCTCGCAGGCAGAAGGCCCTTCGCATGATCGTGGTGGTCGTCCTGGTCTTCTTCATCTGCTGGCTCCCTGAGAATGTCTTCATCAGCATCCAGCTACTGCAGGGCACCGCCGACCCCTCACGGCGTAGTGCTGCCACTCTCTGGCATGACTATCCCCTCACCGGCCACGTCGTCAACCTGGCCGCCTTCTCCAACAGCTGCCTCAACCCCATCATCTACAGCTTCCTGGGGGAGACCTTCCGAGACAAACTGCGGCTCTTTGTAAAGCAGAAGGCCAGCTGGTCCATGTTCTACCGCTTCTTCCAGCACACTTTGGATTTACGCATTCCCGTCCGGAGGGAAGTCTCGCAGGTGTAGCGGGGCGCCGTGACGCGGAGGGAAGCTGGCTTTTCTCACTTTTTATAAGAACACCATAAACTGAGATTGGTTTTTAGGAACTGTGTTTATTAACCAAGAGGGAGTTTTGAGGAAGAAACCAGGAACAAAGGAACAAAACAGAATATATGTCAAAGGACTTGTAGTTTAGTTTTAACAAATGCTGCACTAGGTAAGGTAAGCAAATGTGATTTGCTACGTTGCAAACTTGGATTACAAGTTCTAAATTCCATTCTGAGCTAGAGGTTTTTTTATTATTTCCCTGCTTAGCAACATGCACCAAATATCTTTTGTTCTGGAAACAATAAACAGCGTTGGTAAGAGATTGTTCTTTGAAAGGGTTATTGCTAATCTTCTGCTATTTACTCAGACCTTTTTTGGCCAGTTTGACTGCACTGGACGGTTAGCAATGTGAGCACATAGGACCAATGGTGTTAATTCACTGAAATTATATGACTTACATTGAACTGCCATGTATCAAGAAATGCTTTAAATGTAGCACAAGACAGACTAAGAAATACAGTCACATTAACAAATAAGCAATAAATTTGTTATTTCAAAAAAGATGCATATCTATACAAGGCACTTTAAATGATAACAGATGTACCACATGGCCCGGTATTCTCAAAATGGTCACACACAATAACAGAAATGTGTTTTCAGCACATGTACCGTGTTTGTTATTTATTAATTTATTGTTATTATTTTCAAATTTAATAGTTTTCCATTGAACATTGAGAATTTTATCCCAATTAGTTAAGTGTTTTACTTTAAATTTAAATCTAGAGTCTTATTGTAGAAGAAATAAATTTGACCAAGTCTAATCTTCATAACTACTATCATAACTAACCGGTACTATAGCGGAATGCAGCTGTGTTCAGTCACCCAAAGTACACTGATGCTTTTGTCATGATAAACATGAAGATGAACATTGGCGGAAGCATGTGGATTACCTAAAAAAACAGCTTTTCTGAATGTCACCTTAAAATTTCCCCAAGTTCAGAGGTCGTCTTACTAGGCCAGAATTTGACAAATCAATCACAAAGCCTATACATTCCATTCATTTACATTTCATTATACATTTCAAATTTCACATATTAAAACATTTTAAGTTTTCTCAAGAACTGCTAGCTGTCAGTACTTATACAATAGATGTAGTATATTACAGAAGTCAGTTGTCGATATAAATGTGCAGTTAAAATGCTTTAACCTGACACTGCACGGGACAAAACATACAGCTAACTGTGGAAGTGAAAATTCCGTGAAAATTGAATTTGGGGTGCAATTATGTATCGAAGCAGATGTTCTTTGTGTTCCTCATATTATGAAAATGCATGACGTTCTGTAATTCCATATTGACACTCCATGTTGAGAGTATGTTTGATTTACAAATAAGAATAACAATTTGTTTAAATTGCTTACCATTTTTATCCTTGAGCAACACTGTAATCCAGCTAGCTGTCATTAAGTTAGATATCTGTATATGTCTGATTGCAAATGACTAGCTGTGCAAACTACACAATATCTGTGCAATATCTATTTAAAAGTCATTGCACTGTGTATTGTACATTGTATTTGAACTTATTCAAAAAGGTTGGGTTAAACTTTATTTTCTGTGCCAGATGAACAAAAATATAGGAAGGTAGTAAATTTTAAAAATGCTGGAACAATGGCATTCAAAATCTCAGCCATGGGATCCGCACGGTGTTCCATTTTTTAGCAAGTGACTTCTTTGCTGATGTCACCTAGCTGTCATGACTGGGGCACAGACCTCATGAACAGGACGGAGGTGCAGCAAAGATTTAAATAACAAACCTTGTGAATGGAGAAAAACAACATAGTATGAAGATCCTTTACACACCAAAGAACTACCAGGGATAAAAAATGCACAAAACTTACATTGACACAGAAAACCAGAAGTTACTTTCTCCTCTCTGCAACAGCCGGACCTGTTTCTCTCTAGCTTTGAATGTAGCATTCAACTCAGCCACTGAGTGAGTATTTATTTCCAGTTTTTAAGATCATAAAATGTTTTTTCCAAAGATTAATAATTCATAATTGATTGAATTTGATATTGTCAGATGTTTCAGTAAAGCCTTGTTCAGCGTCATCATGTTTGCACAATGCACTGCTTTTGATAGCCCCAAATCATTTTTTAATCTTTATTTGAAAACATGACCATCAGGAAGACAGTTTGGCAGTTTGACAGACAAACCTCTGCAATTGCATTTTAATATGTTATGAATTAAAGTTGTAAATAAAAAATTTGAACTAAGCTGGAGTTCACCCTCTTCCTAGTTTGGGTTACCAGGTACATCCCAACGGGTTCTAGGTTAACATGACACGACATCAGAATTCCGGTGGCGCAGAGATATTCCGAGCCTTGAGCGTTAGGAAGCAGTGTAGCTCAGTGCTGACAGCGCCGTCGGATTCTTCTGCAGCTACTTATTACGTTTGCTTTGAAAGCATTCTGATATCTTTACTTTGGTTGGCACAATTCCATTAGGACCGTGTGTTTTTACTGTGTCTTAACTTTATACATACTAACATACATGGTTGGATTCACTTTTTATTCAGATGGAATATCCATCCACCCAATCATCATCCATCCATTCATCATCCACCCAATCATCATCCACCCACTTATCCTGCTCTGGGTCAGGGATTCAAGGCAGGCATAAACCCTGGACAGGATGTCTGTCACTTTTACTTTATATCAGGTGGCCAATCTTATCTGCAAAGGGCATGTTTTTGGGATGACCTTTTGGTCAGCTGTTCAAACTCAGGTGTGAGGACTCTTCAGCCAATCAGTCCTCTAATTATGGACCTGATTAGGGAGTTGCAGCTAGCCCATCATAAAGCACACACTCAAATGCTCAGTCTCACCTAGAGGGAAATTCGGGGACACTAAGTCACTTAAACCATGCGTTTCATCAGTGTGGGGAAATGAATTGATGTAAGTTACCATAGAAAGTGAGCAGCGAGTCACCATAAGGCCGAGTAGAAGCATGTCTATTAGGTTGTACGTGTGATGGAGTTGGATCCTGTCCTGTTACTGCGCTGCGTCTCCTAGAATAGGCCTGAGACTTCCCACAGCGCTCTGCTAGACGAGTATTTATGGAACATTGATGGATAGATTATGTGGGTTTGCGGGGACATGGCCAACAGCCATCTCGGGCTGGGGGAGGGGTATTTTCTTTATGGTCCTCCCTAAAACAGCAGTTTTCCTTTCCTGTGAGTTTGTTGTCTGTTGTCGCTCCCATCTACCCAATCTCTGTTGCCCTGGAAACAGAATTCCTGCAAATACAGACCCTGCCCCCTGCCCAGACACATTTTATGTAGTTCAGTTCCCTCTCACAGCCGGAAACCTATAGTTCCTCGTTACTCAAACTCAATTTGCATTAAGTTTCCTCTCGTTTTTTGAACACTGCGGTGGGTGACATGCAAGCTGCATTACCAGATAATACACGCATACATATATAAAGTAAAAAATGTACACATTTGCAGGGTAAAGCTTTACTCACAGGGAGAGTAATTATGGACTGCATTCTGATGATTATGCTACCAAATATTATCATATTTCATTTATATCAGACCAGAACCGGGTTCTATCACCCTTGTAATAATCAGTTACCTGTCATAAGCGGCTGTCAAACATGCCAGCCAGCCAGCAGAGACGCGTGCTGCTGTTGGGTACAGAGGGGACCTATGGCGGCATCATCGGGCCGGGAGGCAGAGACGCGTGCTGCTGCTGGGTACAGAGGGGACCTATGGAGGTATCATCGGGCCGGGAGGCAGAGACGCGTGCTGCTGCCGGGTACAGAGGGGACCTATGGCGGTATCATCGGGCCG
>JAODKM010000043.1:9010003-9030001 GCA_026780845.1 Petrocephalus sullivani
GGGAAAAAGGCCATAACACGAGGACACTATCAGCCAGCTTAGTTTGCACGGGGAAAAAGGCCATAACACGAGGACACTATCAGCCAGCTTAGTTTGCACGGGGAAAAAGGCCATAACACGAGGACACGGTATCAGCCAGCTTAGTTTGCACAAAGCAGCACGAGGCTAAGGTGAGGTAGTAGAAAGTTTATTTACAACCCAATAATCACAATAGATAGATGGATGTTACAAGTTTTCCAATTGGCTGCAAAATGCCCAAAGTATACAAGCTACCTAAAATTTGCCACAATGAGTCAGAGGTATAACAATTTACAATATAAATCTTAAAAACCTGAGAGGGCATTTGAAGGAATGTTTTACATAAAGAACAACTGCTACTGTTCCCAAATGCAAACCACTAGCTTTGTTTTCTTATACTAACACAATACAAAAAAAATTACCTCCAAGCAGAGGTCACAGTAAATAAGGTAAAAAAAAAAAAAATTTAAATAAAGGCAAAGCTGAAGCTCCCCAGAGAGTTAGGCGCGCTCGCCTCGGATTCGCCGTGCCAGCTGGATATCCTTGGGCATGATGGTGACTCGCTTGGCATGAATGGCACACAAGTTGGTGTCCTCAAATAAGCCAACCAGGTAAGCCTCACTGGCTTCCTGTAACAAACAGCAATTCAGTTCAGTTCCCCAGCATGACCACAGGAGAGATTACTGCATGCGATATGAATGTACATATGGCTAAGGTCATTGGAAATAAGCTGTCTCCATAAGAGAGATGCTCTCTTGAGGACTTAAAGCAAGCATACGGCCATGGTCGCAGCAAAGCTTGTGAAAAGCTTAGATGCCCTGAGGCACATGGTAAAAGAATTATGCTACCAATTATGACCTAATTTCATACATCATTTCAGGTGATACCCGAACACACTAAACAGGAAGGGAAGTTCTGTCCGCTCCATAGGCAGCTAATTTTGAGCTAAGAAGTACCACTGAGGAACTTTGCCCACCTGTTGCCAGACAGATAATGCATACCTTTCCACATTACATTAACACATTATATTTTTAGCAGAACCAAATACCTTGCTTTTACACTGCCTTACAAAGTGCAGCATTTACCTAAACTTTGCGTCTCGTTGCTGCTGTACGCAACAGGATCAGAATCAATAAAATTGTTTCGCGAGTTTAAGATGGATATGGCCATCTCTCTGTGGATTCTTGGTCATATATGTTCTGTGAATTGCTAAGAGTTAATCACTTACAGTATTGCAAGGATTAAGATTCTCAAACGAGCACGAAGAAATGATGCGGAAATTTCAGAATATTTGAACACTGTTAATCAAAGATGGAACATTCTGACAAAACATCACCCATAACTTCAAAAGTCAGTGCGATCATTACACCAGAGAGGACCTCCCACCTGCAGGGCACCAATGGCTGCACTCTGGAACCTGAGATCAGTCTTGAAGTCCTGGGCGATTTCCCTAACCAGCCGCTGGAAAGGCAGTTTGCGGATCAGCAGCTCCGTGGACTTCTGGTAGCGGCGAATCTCTCGGAGCGCCACGGTGCCAGGCCTTTAGGAAAACGTGGAAAACGCGAGTCATGGAGCACAATTCGATGGCACAAAGTGGCACCTGAGTCACGGAGCAGAATTCGATGGCACAGAAAGTGTCACCTGTAAGTTACGGAGCAGAATTCGATGGCACAGAAAGTGTCACCTGTGAGTCACGGAGCAGAATTCGATGGCACAGAAAGTGGCACCTGTGAGTCACGGAGCAGAATTCGATGGCACAGAAAGTGGCACCCGAGGCGCGCCTACCTGTATCGGTGCGGCTTCTTGACGCCGCCGGTAGAGGGCGCACTCTTCCGTGCCGCCTTGGTGGCCAGCTGCTTCCGGGGCGCTTTCCCGCCGGTGGACTTTCGGGCAGTCTGCTTTGTACGAGCCATGGCGACGTCCTTCTGATATACGGCAAAATTGTTGCAATTTCCATGAAAACCAACCAAAGCTACCCGCGAACTGAGTCACAACAGCAAATCTGAAAGGGAAACCCCGCTTTCGGTTTCGATACAAAACCACGATTAACCGAGTCACATAGTAACAGCTGCTGACCCGATATCCATTAAAACTGCAATAAATTCACAAGAAAAGTAACGGACAGGGCAGCTGTCACCTGGCGGCTAAACAAAGTCGCCTGGCCTCCAGCAGGGTAATATACACGATCACTATCCCATAAATAAAGGCTGGAAATGACGGTATCAAACTGGGGGATAGTCCGCCTGTGATCGCTGTCTGGGAAAGTAAGCGGCACAGCGCCATCCTGCGGGGACGGAGGCCGAAGCCGTGTCGGCAGGAGGGGGTCGGTGCTATAAACCAGCGGGCTCTAATACCGACCCAGAAAGCAGTCAGACCGTGAACATTATCGCGGTACGGGCCAGGGGAACATTACCGCGGTACGGGCCAGGGGAACATTACCGATACCGCTCGGCACCCAGAAGCGAAAGGCCCGGTCTGGCCGGGTTTCACTGGCCCCAAGGCCCCCGCGTAATGCGGCATCTGTGCGGGCAGCCAGCGCGGCTAGCGGGCACACGTAGCGGGAAATGCCCGTACAGGCACACGGCGTCGGGGGGCCGATTCCCGGGCCGACCCTCCATTACGGGCAGAAGGGGGAGCAGTGCGCCGCACGTTCGGCTTCGGCCACCTAACATGGCGCCCTGAGGAAGCCCGGCCGGACAAACACGGCCCTGCGAGGCGGCCGGGAGCCCGTCGGGGGCCGAAAAAGCTGCCGGGGGGAGCTGCCGCACGGCGCTTGGCTTAAACGGCGCCTCCCCCGGCAGCTTCCCACATACACTCAGCACCGACAGGCACACTTACTTACCGCAAGTTACGGGCAATCGGGCTCCTTTAAAAAGAAATAAAAAGTAAGAAGAATCGGAAGCTGAACGATTAAAAAAGACAGGACGATCTCCAGCGAAGCGTCACTCCGTCTGCGTGGTGACGTCAGCCGGGCCCCGCCCACTCTGCACGCCCCCCTTCGGTGACGTCATGCCGATTCCTTCTTGCTTGCAAATACCTAACGCATGCTTTTAATGGCCATTTGTTTACTGTGAATCAGTGGCTGAAATAACCATAGGCTCGGGAGGAGCTGGTCTCAGTGACACACAATTAATCCGGCTCGCTTCCGATCGCTCCGTAAGAACTCCTTCGGGGACGGTGCGCTGTGCACGGGCTGCTCGGGGGGGGCTTCGCGCATGCGCGGCGCGGCGAGCGGCGCGCGCCGTCGCGCAGGCGCTTTCCATTGTTTTGACCGAAGATGCCGTCGGTTTCGAAAACGGCGGCGAGCGCTTCTCCCCAGACCGAGAAACCGACCCACTATACGTGAGTACAGCCCGCCCTGAGGCCGCGCATACGCGGCGCGGAAATGCAGCTGCGCGACGGCGCCGGGGCGTCGCACCACCGCGGCGGCCTGCGGCGCGGCGCCGAAGTGCGTTTGGAAAGCGGCGCTTTGCCCCTTAGTAAGTTCCCCGAATACACGTAGCTACACGGCCGCATTTAGTTACGCTCTAAGTGCTCCGCAAGTCCGATTAACGAGCTCCATTCGGCGAGAGAAGCCAGAACGAGGCGGCTAGTGACCGGAGCGGGCTTCGCTCGAGCTCGGGCTCGGGTCCCGGTCCCGGTGCCGTACCTGGCACCGCTCCGTTACGGCGGCACCGTGTTTTGTTTTGCTGCCGCCGCGGCCCGAGCTGCCGCCGCACGCGCGCGTACGCAACGCTTACGCTCGGAAAGTGCGTAACTCGTACGCGAATGGCGCGCCGCGCGGCGCTTACGCTCGGAAAGTGCGTAACTCGTACGCGAATGGCGCGCCGCGCGGCGCTTACGCTCGGAAAGTGCGTAACTCGTACGCGAATGGCGCGCCGCCGCGCTTAGGCGAACGCCGCCTCCCGGCTCCGGTAGCGCCGCGGTGTCATTAGCGAGGAACGTAGCGCTGGAGCCGCGATTCGGACGGCTTGTCCTCGCCGGCTCGGTGTCCAGTGCCTGCGGTTCGGTAATGGGGAGAGTCCCCGAGCACCGGGTCCTGTGGTCGGCCGTCAGCACGCCGAAGATGGACGTGTCTTTATTAAGGACGCTTTCTCCTCCGCAGCTATCTAAAGGAGTTCCGCACGGAGCAATGCCCCCTGTTCCTGCAGCACAAGTGCACCCAGCATAGGCCCTTCACCTGTTTCCACTGGCACTTCCTGAACCAGCGGAGAAGGCGCCCGATCCGGCGGCGGGATGGCACCTTTAACTACAGCCCCGACGTCTACTGCACCAAGTACGACGAGACGACGGGCACGTGTCCGGACGGCGACGAGTAAGTGCGAGGACGCGGGGGTGGCAGCCCTAATCCCCCCCCAATCCTCCCTTAGCCGGGTGTTTGGGGTCACGGCGGCAGGGGGCGTGTGATACCCCCCTGGTCCCTCGCTCCCCGGTAGACATTGCTTTCTTACCTAATCCCAGCAGGATGTTTAGGCTGCTTCTAACCATGACGTGTGTAGCTCCGTCCATGTCCGGACGTGTCATGCATGGAGTGGCTTTGAGTCCCAGGTTGGCAGAGTCCTCATGCCATTGTGGGCATCCAAGCCCCACTGTCCCAGGTGTGCTGGCTGATCTTACTGAGAACCTTATGTACACTGCTGCGGACAGACGCGCACACAGATACTGAATTGCATGATTGGTTTGCCTTTCAGCTGTGGGTGTGAGGAGAAGTTCTTGTAGTCATTCAGTCACCAGGTTCATGTCACTGAGCGATCAACGACTGATTAATAAGCGCAGCGTATAGTCCCAGTTGTAGCCTGATGGGGATTTTGTGAGACCACATGTTTTTTGAGAACATGAGTGTTGCCTTCTGACTGCCGCTCCAGCGAGACTGAGCCACAGTGGATTTTAAGTTTGATCAGAATTAAATCAGGCGACGTTAAGTGTGACCACGGTCCGCTTAATTTTTCTCAGAGTTGTTCGCACCCCTGTTTCATGCTTGTGATTAGCCACCCCAGTTGTTCTTGTTAGAGTACACCATTCCTATTCTTTGTGATGAGGATCTGTTGGTCCTTGCTTTAGAAGCCTAGAATTATGCTTCAAAACCATTAGTTTTTCCATTTCATTCTCATATTAAAACTGTGCTGCTTGTGGTTTCTGTCATGATAAGGAAATCTTCTAAAGACCATTGATGGCTGATAATGCACCATAATTCATAGCATGTTATACAAGATGCAGTGTTACCGTACTGACTGGCTTTTCATTCAAGATGTTCCTTTTTAGTCTCCTGCTTCCTGGGGGATACTACTAGCTCAGTGCAACTACTGGGAAAATTTATGGATGGATGGATAGGACTGTTATTTTTCACAGTTCACTTTTCGTGGAGGAGAACAGTTTGGTTGCAGCTCTCACAAAGGTCAATGCTATAAGTGCCCGTATAACAAATGAGCAATCATAATGCTTTGTGTCATTCTCAGAGCTGATGCTTTGACCTAGTTAAATACGAATGACTTTGCAGAAACTGTTGTCTGTGACCACAATAAATGACACGTATAGTGTTGTTACTGGGATGCAGGATCTGGCAAGTACTGATATATTGGAGATTTTATATTGGAGATTTTTATTCGCCTCCTCTATCCTCATGTCTGTAACTTGGTCGGTGACTGCACTTAAATTTCCCGAAGGGACCATCCCGAGGGATTAATAAAGTATCTATCTATCTATGAAGCTCAACCATTTGCCTGTAGTAGTTCTTGTAGTAGATTAAATGAAATAAAAGCATCAATAAAGGTTGTTAGGAAATCAAATTGAACCGTAATCTTGATTGTATGGAGTCACTGTGATCTTGCCATGTCAGTGCTGTCCTTTGTCAGCTCCCTCGTGTCACTGAGATGCCTGGATTGACGAATTACAGCAGGTTGAATGAGTTTTTTTTAGCAGTAATTTCTTTGGTTTTGTCTGGCTTGTGAACCTCTAAGCTAGTTTTGCACGTAATATCTTGCAGTACTTAAGAATGTCCTTTTATTGCTTTGTCACAGGTACTGTGACTATTTGTTGAACAGTCTGTCTGTTTTTTTGTATCGGGACACAAATTCCCTCCTGCAGATGCTTAAGGACCCCTAGAAGATATTGTATAAGCTGGTGGCTTGTTTGAACTATGCGTTGAGGTATTTATGACCCATTCTGGCTCTGCAGGTAAGGTAATGAGTCCCTCAGGTGCTAGAGTTTGTCACAAAATTTAAGCGAAAATATGTCGCAGACTTTATAGTAATGTAGACCCAATGATTTACACTTGGATTACAAAATAATTCCATTTAGTTCCTTAATAACCTAAATTAGACTATAAATACTAAATATAAACATTGTAGTACATAATGAATATGTAATTATAAATAGAGAAACTATATAAATTAATTCTGTCACTCACACACGCACCAAACGCCCACAACTGCACATCATGTCAGTTGCATGGATTCAGCAGAGTGCTCGGTGCGTGAGAAATTTAAGTTTTTTGTTTTTTGGAACTTTCTGGATTTTTGTCAAATATTTTCGATACGCGCTGGAATCCATGGATGCAGAACCCGTGGATAGGGAGAGCAAACTGTATTATATGCGTCAAATTAACAAAAAAGTTAATACCTAAAATTAGACATGCAAGGCTAGGGTCACACTGACTGCCTAATGCAGGACCATGGACCAGGATCTCTAACGACAGTCATAGATCACCACATAATGATGTAAAACATATATTGTAGGCTACTGTGGGTTAAAGCATGAGATATATAAATGTACCACATTTTGAAATACTTAATTTTGTGTTTCTTTATGTGTATGTTTAGTTTGTATATAGTCTGTACTTTACTATGAGTCTGATTTGTCATGCATGGAATATTGTTCACTGTTCTCCTGTTTGAAATAATAAATATATGTTAAACTCTGCCTGTTTCTATTATTAGGTGTCCCTACCTTCACCGAACCACTGGAGACACAGAGAGGAAATACCATCTGCGCTACTACAAGACCGGCACGTGTATCCACGAGACCGACGCTAGGGGGCACTGCGTGAAGAATGGCCTGCACTGCGCCTTTGCTCACGGCCCGCACGACCTGCGCCCCCCAGTGTACGACATCCGGTACTGACTTTGCGAACGCCACCGGCTTTATGTATAGCGGGCTGGATGTCTTGCCCTTGGCACCTTTATTTGACTGCTGGTGCCAGGAAGGAATTTGCCTGTTTATCAGTTGCGTTGGCTCGTTCCCCCAGCAGGTAGCTACTTGCTCTTACTGCAAATAGAATCATGCAGAGTGAGCTCCTTTCATTATATTATATTAGTTATATTAGAGTTCTCAGTCTTAATTTCAGGATACTTTTAATGACTCTGTGGTTTATTACTGCGACGCATATCCCTATGTGTCATTCTATCTAACAAACATGCAAACTCTACACACAAAGAACCCAGGGTGAGAACCAAGCCACTGGGCTATCTGGCCCATTAACCTCCTAGCTAGTGTCATTACAGAAAACTGCCCTCCCAGACAGTTCGCTCAGTGCAGTGTTGACAAGTGTATTTCCTCAGCTGAGGTAGAAATGATGTACAGGCATTAAGCACCATGTGGTCATTGTCCCTCATTTAAACATAGCATTACCTTTTTCATGGGGTTCTCAAGCATAAGCAAAATCTGTCAGATAGTCTTGGCTTTTGCTGCTTGAAAAATGATCACTTAACTATTTAAATAAACCATTCTATATAAAAACTGGAACCATATTTGCTGGGTCCTTGGTGCCCTTGACCTGCAGTTGAGCGTCAGGGTTTTCGAGCACGCCTAACCATACCAGACGGTGAAGTAGGCACTGGTGCTGTGTGTCATTCTATTGCCCCTGGTTTGGGGGATTCACTTCTGCCTTTTGCATGTTGCTAGTGAGAATGTTGTTCAAATTAAAGTTATATTGATATTATTGGGCTAAGATTATTTTATGGAATGTCTTGCATATTCATTGGAGTTTCCTGAACACAGGATGCTCTGGTCATTCTGCTGAGTGGTTATAACGGGGTATTGCAGAAATGGCAGCTGTTACAGGTTGTGGTGTTAACTGTGCATTCACAGGGAGATCCAGGCGCAGGAGGCACTACAGAACGGGCAGCTGGGTACAGGCGAGGGAATCCCTGACTTGCAGCCGGGGGTACTGGCCAGCCAAGCTATGATTGAAAAGACTCTAACTGAGGACCCCCGTTGGCAAGGTGTGGAACTGCTCTGGAAAATTAGTATGTGAACTATGTGTTTCCTTTGCTCTTAATTTAAAAGTAATTAGTGTTAATTTTCTTTTCCTAGACACCAACTTTGTTTTGGCGAACTACAAAACTGAGCAGTGCACCAAGCCCCCGCGCCTGTGCAGACAGGGCTACGCCTGTCCTCATTACCACAACAGCCGGGACCGCCGGCGAAATCCACGCAAATTCAAGTACAGGTGCGGAGTGTGCGAGCTGTGCTCTTCCTGTGTCTTACTCAAACATGCTTGGTCCATCGCCCGATCCGTATCCTCATCACGGTGTAGCTCTTATTAAAGTTTGTTTCCTCTTTGGGACTGTTTTATGCCTTCTGCTGTATTTGTGGCAAGATTTATTATCGTATGTATGAAGTACAGGATGCGCTACAATACAGTGAGACTTATTTATGTTTCTCTAAGAGCTACCAAAGTCTCATTGTACAACTACAATCATCTTATCTTAGTCTTGTCTTGGCATAAATAACAACATGAACTGGTAGCAGCAGTGGGGATGCCGGGACCTCACAGTATGAATACAATGAAAGTAACGGCAACGGCACGGACAGATACAGCAACAGTACAGCACGGGGTAATAGTGGCAGTGTGAGAGAATTTCAGTGTCACAACTAACCTGGGGTCTGAAGATCAATATCTGAGGTTGTATGTTGATGTGGATCATGTTTTTTTTTCTTCTTGCGTGTGCGTATGTGGTAGTGGTCATAAGTTATATGACTTAAGTTATACACTATAACACATGAGTGCCACTTTTGTGCTTGAAACTTTTGTTTATGACTCTGGTAAACATAAGGAGCCAAGCCCGTTTCAGGCTGGCTGTTAGCAGATCTATACTAACCCTGCACGGACGCCGCTTCAGGTCGACGCCCTGTCCGAATGTGAAGCACGGCGACGAGTGGGGAGAGCCGTCCAAGTGCGAGAGCGCCGACGGCTGCCCGTGCTGCCACTCCCGCACCGAGCAGCAGTTCCACCCCGAGGCGAGTCTCTGGCCCGCCACTGTCCGGGGCGTCCGTACCGACACCTGCCCTGTTAATGCGGTCTGTTCTGCGTCAGCTATGAAAGCATTCTAACGCTTTGTTTGTTTGTTTGTTTATAGATTTACAAATCCACAAAGTGCAATGACATGAGGCAAACTGGTTATTGTCCTAGGGGGCCATTCTGCGCTTTCGCACATGTAGAAAGTAAGTCTGCAGCCAGCACTTGGCTATCCTCCTGCTGAGGACTGTAGTGTAAGCTAACCAGCGTCTGATATAATGTTATAATATGATGTTTACTCTGTTTTTAAATTGTTTGCCAGTTTCTGTTAAAGTTCCTTTTTAAAATTACATTTGTGACAGTTTATTTGTGAATTTTCGTATATAAACTGATCCTGCTGAATTTTGGCGTTATTGAAAGAATGCCTTGGCTAATGTATCAGTACATGAATGAATGTCCTTTTGATTCGATTGGCTGGTTACTTGCTTGGTTTGCGGTAGGAATTCCCTCCACTGAGGAGGCCATGAGTTCGTTACTCACGGTGATGCAGACGGGCTCGCAGGCCAAGTCTGGCTCTCAGCAGTATCCGGAGTGTCCCATCAGCGAGTGGGGGGCCGCTGTAAACGCTGGCACATCGAGCAGCTGCAGCCAGCCTGGGAACGTACGTCAGATGTCCCTCCGCTGTCTTGGTCTCCTCCTCCTCTTCTTTAGGAAAATTCTCTAGGTAGCAGAAGAGGAACTGGAGGGTGTACTCTTCTAATTTTTTACATGAATATGAAATCTGTTCATTTTGAAGTAATGCCATTCCAATAAATAATCTAATTAGCCAACAGGATTACAAGAGAAAAAGTTAAACATAATACCTGACAGCGTCTCTAAGAGTCGTAAACTTTACAAATGCATGGAAACACACTGATTTTAATGGTTTTAATGGTGGTGATGATTATACCTTTAGACTTATTTAGACCTTTAGACGTAATATTAGACCTATGTTTTGGAAGTCATGGACTATTTTAATTCATAAAAGTAATCTGCTTCTAAAAAAGGTGGTGTGTGAGGTAATGATCACAGGAAAAAACATCTATATACCTCCAAAATTTGGAGTGCCGCCCAATTGAACCGAATGGAGGTGGTAAATGTACTCCTATCAGGAATTTGCCCCTGGGATCAAGAAAGTTTATCTGATCAAATTTTTTTATAATATGGTCCTAGATTACTACTTTTAACTAACTTTATATGTCTGACATACACCTCATAAAACAAATTTTCTAGTGATTCCTCACTGAAAACTTTTTTGAAAGACTGGCATGGTCAGGCACCTCCTGTCTGTAGCGTTAAGGTTCCTTCGTCTCTTTGTCTGCAGATCTCATGCTCCGACAGTCCGTCTGTAACGTCAGGTTCGGGCAGCACCAGCTCGCTGTCCCCCATCGGGGCGATCAGCAGGCCCAAATGCTTCACCAATGGCAGCCTGTGTTCAGAGTCCACCACATCCAGCGTGTCGTCTCCAACATCAAACTATCCCAAAGCCCCTGGATTCGAACGTGAGGATCAGGTACATAACACAGCAAGCACCTTAGTGTTGTGCTTACCCAGCTACAGAAAAAAACATTAAAAGTCATTCTGTCTTTGGCTGCATATGTAAAAATAAGTGATTTCATTCCTAAAGATATTTTTTCCCATTAAAATTGAATGCAATTTGGTCATATATACTCTCTACTTTTCAGACGAAAAATTTGAAAGGTTACCCCATGGAGAGCAACCCGAAGGTAATGGACCTGGACAAAGTGAGTGAGTGCAGTGCGAGGTTTCAGACTGCTTTTGGTTATGGACCTGGACAAAGTGAGTGAGTGCAGTGCGAGGTTAGACTGCTTTTGGTTATGGACCTGGACAAAGTGAGTGAGTGCAGTGCGAGGTTTCGGACTGCTTTTGGTTATGGACCTGGACTGAGTGAGTGCAGTGCGAGGTTTCAGACTGCTTTTGGTTATGGACCTGGACAAAGTGAGTGAGTGCAGTGCGAGGTTAGACTGCTTTTGGTTATGGACCTGGACAAAGTGAGTGAGTGCAGTGCGAGGTTTCGGACTGCTTTTGGTTATGGACCTGGACAAAGTGAGTGAGTGCAGTGCGAGGTTTTGGGCTGCTTATGGTAATGGACCTGGACAAAGTGAGTGAGTGCAGTGTGCGAGGTTTTGGACTGCTTGTGGTAATGGACATGGACTGAGTGAGTGCAGTGTGCGAGGTTTTGGACTGCTTGTGGTAATGGACATGGACAGAGTGAGTGCAGTGTGCGAGGTTTGAAAGTAAAAATCCAGACCAGGATTTTGTTTCAATCAACTAGTTGAGCACTCTGTGACTGTGAGACTTTATGCTCACCTGATTGGTTGAAACAAAATCCTGGTCTGGATTTTTACTTTCTGGACCTGAAATTGACACCTATGGTCACCTGTCTACATGAATCTTGGCTGGCACATTGCTTATCATGCACTTTCCTTGCAGTATAAATTCAGCTGAAGTGACTGAGACATTGATTAGTTCATAAATCTACAATGTCTGGGTGAATGTATTTTTATCGGGGCATGACTGTTCCGAATAGATTTGTAATGTTGAGCTAATGGCTGTATGATTTCTCTTCTCCCTGCATCACAGACCCTCACAGGTGTTTTCTCAGTGGCCAATCCCCTGGCATCTAGCATAACATCCAGCATCACCTCCAGCCTGGCGTCCAGCATCGGCTCCGACAGCTCGTCGCCCACCGCGCTGTCCACCATGAACGCCAAGGCGGCCCCCTTCTATCCTGGCAGTAATACCGTGGAATCGGTTATAGGTAAGTGGGAGGCGCGGATGAGAGAAGCACCCCGCCACGCCTGTAGCTTATAGACGACTGCTGTAGGTCCTGGCATAAGGCAGCACCGAAAGCGGACAGCAAGCAGTAGTGCTGACAGTCGGCTGCTAGACACGGTGCTTACAGAGTGGCTGCTGTAGCGAGGCTGGCAGTCATGTGACCCGGGCACATAGCAACGGTGTGCTAGTGCAGGGACCCAGAGCTAGCCGCCGACGACAGTGAGTCAGCACCAGACTGGCTTACACTCACTCTGTCCTTATCCGCACTGAGGTAGGGGGCCCTTTCGCGTTTAGCGGGCGGCGCGCCAGTCGATATTCACACAGATGAGCTCTCTCTATAGCTCGTGCAGCCGGCACCTTTCCTGAGAGCAGTGACGCGGCAGTATTTCCGGCGTAGTGGCTCTGCGGGGAGGGCATCTAGGTGCACACATCAGTGAAAGCTTTGTGTATGTTGTATGAGGTGTGTGCATTTTAACGATTTATGTGTCTGTATGTTTAAGCCTTGTTTAGTGTTTTATCAGAACTGTCATCCACAGATGCTTATACACTATGTTTAGAAACAATTTTGAATGATATAGCCATAAGATGTTGGAAATCAGGGGTCTGTAAATGTGTTCTGCTGTATTTCACTTTTGTATTAATGATCTGTATAAAATGAGATTGTGTGAATCTTCTTGCTTGTGTTTCCTGAAGCTGCACCGCATGTGTTCTAAAGCTGTTCTTCTCCCGTGTGTGTGTGTGTGTGTGTGTGTGTGACTGTCAGGTTCTGCTCTTGACCTCAGCTTTAGTGACATTAATGTTGCATCACTTGATAAGGAATTAGAGGAACAAGAAAATAGCGGCCTGGCATTGACAAGTAAGAATGCCTTTTCCGTACTCTTCAGGGAGGGTCTTAATGTCATCTGTCTTTTTTTATTTAAATGTTTTTCAGTTTAAGAAGTGCATTAAACTTATTTGATTGGAATTAAGTATATGATGAGCAAACTAAATATTAAGTATTTAATGATGTTGCTGAACTTTGACAGCATCATATCATCAAAATAAAATGGTGTATTTTTTGAAAGGTGAATTGATTTCTTGATTGACAGTCATCTTTAGAAGTTAAACGTAAACCCTAAATATGTAAAATGTAATGTGTTTAAATGTTATTTCTACATTGTAATTGCGATATACCAGGTGTCTTTGTAGCCTTTGGTTAATATGGTAAGTAACATTTTGACATCCATGGATAATGCCCTTGCGGCCTCATCACTGTATACACTATTTCAGAGGAACTTCCCTTTTAAAATGAATGCTTTTCCCCACCAGATCAGAGGTTGCTAGGCGGCTCAGCACCTGTTAACATCCCCGGCTCTCTGGCTCGCTCTTCCTCCCTACACTCCTCCTCCTCGCTGTCCGCCTCCCCGCTCAGCTCCCTCCCCCAGTCGCTTCTGCCGGGAATGGCGCCCCAGCAAGGCCAGACGCAGACCCTGTCCAATGCAGTGGAGCACAGTCTTTTGGGGACCTCCACCTCTTCCCAGAATTCCCTTGGTGAGAATCAGACAGTGTGCGTCTTTCAGCTAACGCTGAGTGTGAGTGCCGTTCGGCTAATATTAAAGAAGGGAGGGGAAATTAACTCTGCTGTGTTGCGTCACTAGGTCTGAATGGCGGAGCTGGAAGCATATGGGATTTCGTGAGTGGCAGCTTCTCTCCTAGTCCGTCCCCGGTGTTCAACAGCATCACACCTGCCACAGTGAGCTCGGGCAGCGCCGACCTGCCTCGGCTCTTTCGGGAGCTGGATGAGGCGAAGAGAAAAATTAAGCATTGGGAGGAGGCCTGGCAGCAGGTCAAACAGGTGAGTGCTGACCCGCGGCCTCGAGGCGTGTGGCCGTGGCTCCATGTTCGACCTGCAATGAATCGCTTTTGGCCAGCTGCTCATTCAGGACATCATGTGGGCTTGGAATGCCATAAATGGTCAGGGGGGTGTGGGGTGGGCATTTGGCTATTGTCTGTTACTTTTGTGGGGTCAATTGAAATCGTCAGATTGTGTGACATGAGAATATAATGAGAGGAGGCTAAATGATCTGGGCAGCCTGATTTCAAGGATGCTGCACTGAGCAAATTCCTATTTTCTCTACAAATTCTTTCAAACTTCAGCTCTGGTGGCAATAGCAATAGAAAGTGAATGCTGGGTAATCTTCATTTTCAGTGCCATCTGTGCAAGTAAATGGCATAAATTGTTTAAAAAATGCCATTGGTGGGAAATGAGATGGGCCTGTGATGAGGTTTCTGACTCGTGCTGATGGATCAGCCTGAATTAAGCCAATGAGAACAAGCAGCTGACTCTCACTGAGAAGCGCTTTGACAGTGTCGGCTAAATACATCCGTATGTGAACGTCAGAGATGACGAGCCCATGCTCAGGAAGTGTGTGCGCCGTAAGTGACTCGCGACGTTTGTCTCAGGCCTGTGACGCCTGGCAGAAAGACGCCCAACACGCCAAGGAGCAAGCCAAGTCAGCCGAGGCCGAGCGTCAGCTGGCCGTCAAGAAGCACGAGGACGCCGAGCGCAGGCTGAAGGAGCTCCAGGAAGACTTTGATGCACTGTGCCGCTCTCCGAACGCGCCGCTGCTTCGTGGCTACGGCGAGCTGGACCGACTTCCGCTGGCAAAGCTGCAGTCCCTGCAGAGCCGGCTGCGGACAGACCTAGACGTTGTAGATGGGGTAAGAGTGACAAGATTCCAGCGCTTTAATATACCCGTGCTGAGCGGTAATGATAGTAGTACCCGTAATATTTTTGCTTAAGTGCTTAAAGGTGCAGTTACGACATTTATGCAAAGTAATCTGTTAATGGAATTAAGTGGTAGTCCTGATGTGGATCCTGCATCCTTTTAAATGTAACCTATACTAACTTTTCTTTTCTCAACGCAGGTAATATATCAGCTTCAGTCAAAGAAATGTATAGTTTGCCAAAAGCATGATCGCTGCGTAGTGCTGCAGCCTTGCCAACATTATGTACTTTGTGAGAACTGTGCACCTAGCAAAACGGAATGTCCATACTGTAAGGCGAAAATACTGAAGTGGTAAGGTAGAAATATTCTAGGTACTGTCTCTATCGTTTGAAGAGCTACTAATACAGTCACACGTATATCAGTTAAAAACAGCATTTCTGTCTTTTCAGTATTCCATAATATGATTCAATTGATAGTTCTTTTAGAAATTAGTGTTGTTTGACTTATACTTGGACTGTAACTTTAGGAATATTTTTCTTGATCGATCTCTTGGCTATTTCAAAAGGAATCCAATTTTGCTCAGTGTCCATTTGAAATGGTTCTTCGATAGCCACGGTGACTGTTAATTATACCGGCTAAAAGTATCAGTCAAACAGCATATTAGATTTGTGAAGATTCATTTTTTGTAAAAGCACTTTGTTGACTTGGGAATTATACTTTAGAATATTGCTTTAAGCTGCTTTTGTAGTTTTTTTTTTTTTTTTTTGTTTTGTTTTTTTTTTATTTGTATGTTTTTTCTAAATATGCTAATGTATGAAGCTTATGTTTCTGTACTGTGAAACCATAGAATATTTCTTTTTTCTTAACCTTAAATCATGGGGTATAGTTAGTAGATTGCTAGTTTAATATAAAATATACTAAATAGCTATTTATAGTATTGTTGAATTACTTAGGATTTTTACATTTTTCCAATCAAGAAGTGCAAACTTTTTAATGCGTTTATGCATAGCCAGCAGATACAATATCGATAAGGCACATAACACATGCTGAAGCATTTAGCAAGTCGATTGCCATGTTTTTACGGTTGATTAATTAAAAGTTAGTTCTCTGAGCAGCCAGCACCACACAACAGTGCTGAGGTACTCTGACTGTCAGTGTGAGGAACGCCTGGCTTCTTCGGGACTCAGTGCTTAGACTTGCTTCTGATATCAGCCACACGTTCTCAAGTGCCTTGCCTCAGGAAGTAGGGAAATATCTGAAAGAAATTTAAGATTGTAGTAAAAATGGTTACACATAGTCTAAAGCGTGTGCAACTCTGCAGAATATTTGTAGTCATACTTTCTTTGCAAATTATATTTATTCGATAGTTAATACCAGCGCAGCCCATCGTCTCAGTATTTCAGCAGATGTTGGCTGTAAGACGATGATGCTCCTGTTAATGCCTGCGCCCTAACGCCAGACTCTCTTTCTGTCTCCGTTCCATATCTCCATGGGTAATGGTGCTTTTTAACGGTGAGTTTCTTTGGTGCAGCTTTAGTATCCTTGCATTTTAATTTAAAACCTTTATAGGAGGCAGATCAGGAAACAAATTAATGTACATGTTTAAAAAACACCTTTTCGTTATTTTAATGTTATGATAACGTGAGTCTGTAATGCCTTTTGGATGAAACTGATAGCATCCAGTCTGTAAATTGTGTTGTCGAATATGACAGTGTCATGTGTTTAGGTTAAAATTATTGAAATGACCTACTACTGTGTTCACAGTGTATTTGTGATCATGTTTTTCTTTTGGTTAACTTTATATATTGGTCCTTTAATATTTACAGCAATGACTCATTTCAGTAAATTTATTATATATAATTTGAATAATTGAGTTACAATTATTCCTGTTAATTACTGAGGCTATAATTAGGTAGAGCAAAATTCTGTGGGACTACGCCACTCATATTGTTGCTAATTGAGTGAAGGCTAAAGGTTATCAATCTTTTGATTGTTTCGTAAACCATACAGACAAACAAAACCAAATATAGGGTCATTAGTTTGCATAATGGCAAATGCATATTAGGTTGGTGTTCTAAACTCTGCCTTTCTCCAGAATTTGTTTGGATGCATATTAAAATCCACAATTTTAGCATTGAGATTCTCATGTCAGTTTAAACCGAGGAGCACGCAGGTCTTATCGCAGGCATTTCCGCAGTAGTTACGCTTTGTACTGTCAGTGTCATTTCATAGTAACCATGGAGTAAGTGCCCTATTCATATTACATATGTGGTCAGCTTTAATTTTATATAGGAAATTTCCACTGAGAAATGTGAAACGTAAATGAGTGTTAAAATCAAAGTTGTATTTTGATATGTAGTAATAATGAGAATATATAAATACCTTCTATAATCTGAAATAACTTGTGCCCAGCCAATATCAGCTCTATAATATTTTCATTTGGTATCATTATGATTCTGGTTATTTAATTATTATTTACCTTAATAATAATTTTTCAGAATCATTTTTTTAAACTGATAAAACAATGAATAATGTGGGTTGACATGAACCAAAGTGTCGTAGCTTAAATTTAATCTTAGTATTTCTTTAAAAGTATATATTAATTTTAAAATGTTGAAAACTTGCGTTCAGTATGACACGTTATGTCGTGTTTTATTTGGATGAAGGAGAGACGAGACCAACTACTTTTGCTGACAATATTAATGGACTTGTGAGCCCATGTCATAGGTGTGCCAAAGACCTTTCCTTTGTATGACGTTAGTGGTACATAATCACACTTTATTAACACTTTGAGAACTGGCTGTAAACCTTATTACAAAAACAATGACCAAATCCAGTACTTTATTTAATGATGTGCGTTTGTAAATGTTAAAGATAAGATTGTTGTCTGTGCATTAATGCTGAATGCACAGACTTATAGCAACAGGCAACAGGAGATGGAGAGAATGTCAAACAGAATGATTTGTTTTTATTACGTGGCCACGTGGAATAGTATTTAATATCCATTTGTATTTCTTCATTTAATGGCTTAGTTCTAAATACTGTTTCTTCACTACTTATATGCAGTCAGGAATTTGAAGCGTAAAATGTGGTCTGTAAGGTGCTTTAGTTCACTTGACTGGTATCTGTTAGGTATGTGTTTTTAAACACTGTATAAAATTTTAGGTTAATTTGTTGTTGAATTGTCTGGAAAATGTTGCATGCATTGATGATGTTGTTTCCCTTGAGAGAAGTCAGCAGCAGATTGCATCATGGAATGCATGTCCATGCACTTTACATGGATACGCGTTGGCAAACTCTTATGTCACTGCAAATTGTTAATTTCTGTCTAAAGCACCTGCTGAATAATGCAGTTACACATGGTTTTTATGTTTCTGTAAGCAAAGTCCTTAACCCGCAGACATACCTGTGTATCCACACATTATGGCCACACTGCCACTTGTATCCGTCTAAACAGATCCCCGTGTGCCACCAAAGAGCCTCATGGCTCAAGGAATCAAATCCGTAGTCATTCAAACAAATCAATTTTTATGGAATGCACACAACATTCGAGTCATCTGTGCTTCATTTTAAAAGTGACAGTTTGCAATTTTTTTTTTACAGCCCATGTACACTGTTGAAATTTTTTCTTGCTTAAAATTGACTAACATTATCTACTGTGGTTGGTTTTTGGATCAGTTCATATGTAATTCATCTCTCCCAGAAGCAGCTTTCAGTAAAACAGACCAGGCACCTGATTCTGAGGGAGAGCTCCTGTAGGGAGTTTAGGGCGTCATTGTAGGCAAATGTTACATGAATCGCAAGGGAGATGTTTCATACTCTGCTTTACATTCAGATGTTTTGTAATAGTGTTATGATTTTTGAATCCGATTTTTATGCAATCTTATACATGAAGAAATATGAAGCTGGTCGAATTTTGTAATGTAATTCCCGAAAGTTTCAGTATTAGGAAACACTTTTATAAAAGCATAAATATAGGTCTCTTCCCAACAAAAACTGCCGTGGGGTGGCGATTTATCCTAAGGTATCCTCATGTAAACCCTGATATTGAATGTATTGTTCCAAAATTTGCTTAGGCTATTGGGTTTAGTTAGAAGCAGTTCTGCTGTTAACATGTAGCACTTAATATTGCAAATGGATTTATTATACAAATAAATTTAAAAAAATGCAGTTTTCAAGTTTGTATCAGTCGAATACTAAATCGAGAGGAACAAAAAGTATTTTCTCAGGGTTTTACGGTAATAACTGTAGAAAAAAGTGAGCTGTTCCATTCGTACGGGCTTCAAGCTGCATTTCATAGATTTATTGGCTTAGAATTCAAATACACATTCTTTAATACATATCCCATATTTTGGTAAATAAGTATTGCTATATGGAATAACTCTTATTCTGTTTAGTGTTTAAATATTCCTATAAATATTATTGTGAGTATATTAATTTGTAATGTGTTGTTAACGGTAAGACCTTAAATACATATGGGGAAAAATACCTGTGTTTAATTTATGGAAGCATTCACATGGCTTGAATAGCTGAGTGATTAGAACAGACTGATGATTAGAGAGCTTTTTATTTCTCTTTTATAAATAGGTATTATTTATAATCATGTACTTGTAGTGTAATGTTTAAAATTGTTAACTCGTTCAAATTTTTACACTATAGCATTTATGCAATGGTTTACAGAATTCTTGGAATTATTTTTATTATCATTATGGGAATTAAAATAATTTTTGATCATGCGTGTGTGTCCATTGATTGTGGTCCATTAGTCTTTATGTAATCCATATACATTTTTAGTTTGTGCCATTCTCACGCAAGGGGTGGATACCTGGGATTGCTTTAGACCTAAATAAATTGGTAAACATTGTATAACAGTTTTATTGTTTGAGGGGAGACAAGTTGTATGGAAAGTTATGGGATCCCTTAAAGTGAGTGGGAGAATACAATAAACATATTGCCTAGCAAGTCATGCTGTCTTTTTCTGTTACAGCAAATGTTCCTAAAACACTTATTCACTTCTTCCACACTGAATCTCACTTCAGTCATCAGTGTCTAAAGGGTATATAGCTCAACCGTAAGATCCAGGGAAAGGCTTTAGTTAAAGAATTTAGTTGGTTACAGGCTTCACAATGAAGGACAGCTCCTACAGACAGTTACAGGCTTCGCAATGAAGGACAGCTCCTACAGACAGTTACAGGCTTC
>JAODKM010000043.1:9032809-9047415 GCA_026780845.1 Petrocephalus sullivani
CTGGAGGATGGGCTCCCCCTTTGGGTCTGCTTAGGGTTAGGGCTTCCTCTGCCGGCCCCTGGAGGATGGGCTCCCCCGTGGTTTGGTATATCTATGCTGTCCGTGTTTTGGTATATCTATGCTGTCCGTGGTTTGGTATATCTATGCTGTCCATGTTTTGGTATATCTATGCTGTCCGTGATTTGGTATATCTATTCTGTCCGTGATTTGGTATATCTATGCTGTCCATGGTTTGGTATATGTATGCTGTCCGTGTTTTGGTATATTTGTGCTGTCCGTGTTTTGGTATATCTATGCTGTCCGTGTTTTGGTATATCTATTCTGTCCGTGATTTGGTATATCTGTGCTGTCCGTGTTTTGGTATATCTATGCTGTCTGTGTTTTGGTATATCTATTCTGTCCGTGATTTGGTATATCTATGCTGTCCTATGTTCTGCAGCTGCAGCCCTTAACAGATTATGACTTTTAGTTTATGTGATTGATGCACCTGTAATTCAAGCACTGGCCCTTTTGGAACTCCTAGCAGACTGGTGTTGCTTGGAATGTGTATTTTAAGGCAGTGACTGTCAGGTGTGTTACAGGTGCTGCTAATTCACACTAATGTACCTCTACATCAGGCCTGGGGTTAGGGTTAGAGGATAGGGATAGAAGCTGTGTTCCTTTTTCAGAGAGGCATGTTTAATGCTCCATTTCTATTTTATGTGCATTTCTAGCTTAGAAGATAAAGAAAAATATATTAGCAGCAAAATATTCCCAGGTGAAAAACAAACTGTAAAGCGGATGTCTGCTGCGCGTGTTTTATCAGTTTTGTGACTCCTATTGTTGTGATGCGAGATTGTTGCCGGGCTGAAAGGCAGCTTTTTCATACTGAATGGATACATTAACACTTTGCAAGATACTAAGCAGACTCATGTCTGTTTTCTTTTTTTTTTCAAAGTATGCTGATCTTTTTGATTGGCTGTATCATGAAGCGGACGTTCCTCATTGGTCAGAAGGTGCTCAAGGAGCTCAAAGGCTGGATTTTTTATACCACTTTATCTCTGATATGTTCTTTGCTTTTAACAGCACATAGTTAAGGTGCTTGTCATTGTTGGTCCGTTAAGATTCTTAGAATTCCTGCCATAATTCAGTGCTACCTCCCCAGACCCAGGGTACTGGGTTCTGGAAGTTTCCACCTCGATTGTACATGGTGGCACTAATAATATAGACTGCCAACAGTCTGGAGAATCAAGGGGAAAAGTTTTTATGTTTTAAAGTCAAGTCTAAAATAAGTATAAAATGCTACATAAAGAGTATCCTTAATATTGTGTTTGTTAACAGGGACTGTTTTTGGTAATGATGGCCATCTTGTTTGGGATAGAAATCAGTATATTATGTATTGAAACACACTGACCTGGATTAACCATATGGGCATCTAGGCACCATGTCCTCTAGAGGGTGACCCCCCCATGAGCCCGATCCCCTGGTTCCATTCATGAACAAGTTAATGTGCTTTAATATCTAATATGTTTGATGTGATAGTATATTGTTCTTTCAATATGGCAGTCACTCAAAAGTCCATGTCACGTTTTCCCTACAGTATATATTATATGTATTTCTGAATTTCCTGTGCGTTTCATGTGCCTTTGCCCAGAGGTGTGTAGCTTTTCATGTTCTTCTTCTTTTTCATGTTCTTCTACTACAGCGTGTACAGCGTTTCACCTCCCACTGTAAAAGGAAACGTTTTAAGTAATCCAAAATATGTGATGTTTTGGTACTAGCAGAAGTCACAAGCAACTATATTATTGTGGTCATTCAGGCCATGAACAGGATGGCTGCTTTAAAATGTTCCTGCAATCAGGACCTCCGGATATTCACCGGATAATCACTCATGCTAATTTAGAAGGAAATGACACATTCAGTGAAAATGAACAGTTGTCATATTTGTGCATTAATTACCAGCTTCTTTTCCATTTTCTATGCCACTGAGCTACAAGGCCAACATCTTGGCCTGTGGCGATACCCCAGCCCGAGCGGCTCCTAAGTACTGGCTGTCCAGCGGCGCTTCGAAACCTTTGTACTGGTTACCTTTCCACTTTGAACACACTTGCCAGAGGGGTTTCATCAGAGTGCTCGCCTTGCACCCCCACGGGTTATTTTTGGTTTAGTTTGTTTGTCTAAAAGTAACAGGAGTTATCGTTTGCAACTGTTATCAAATAATATGTCATCAACATGATCACATATGACTGTCATGGTACATTGTTGCTGTTTTTCAGTGGTTGGAGCAGTTATGTTGTATGTTGCCCTTAGGCAGCGGTGGCCTAATGGTAGGGAAGTGCACTTGTGTTTGAAAGGCTGCTGGTCTGAATCCCTGACTAACAAGTTACTGCTCCCTGGGCATTGAATTAGCTTATTGCTATGCTGCGTAGAGGTTAAATGCAGCAGACACATTTTGTTGTTGTGTGTCAACAATAACAATTAATGACCTTCACCTATGTGATGGTCAATCTGCTTTCTGATATTACAACCCATGAACGCATCATACTTGGATTTGTATCTTTCACTTGCTCTGAAAAGAGGAGCCACACCCCAACTATCAGACCAAAACGAGGAGCCACGCCCCAACTATCAGACCGAAACGAGGAACCACGCCCCAACTATCAGACCAAAACGAGGAGCCATGCCCCAACTATCAGACTGAAACGAGGAGCCACGCCCCAACTATCAGACCAAAACGAGGAGCCACGCCCCAACTATCAGACCAAAACGAGGAGCCACGCCCCGACTATCAGACCAAAACGAATGGCCACACCCCGACTATCAGACCAAGACGAGGAGCCACGCCCCAACTATCAGACCAAAACGAGGAGCCACGCCCCAACTATCAGACCGAAACGAGGAGCCACGCCCCAACTATCAGACGAAAACGAGGAGCCACACCCCAACTACCAGACCAAAACGAGGAGCCACGCCCCAACTATCAGACTGAAACGAGGAGCCACACCCCGACTATCAGACGAAAACGAGGAGCCATAGCCCGACTATCAGACCGAAACGAGTGGCCACACCCCAACTATCAGACGAAAACGAGGAGCCATGCCCCAACTATCAGACCGAAACGAGCAGCCAAACCCCGACTATCAGACGAAAACGAGGAGCCCCACCCCGACTATCAGACCTAAACGAGCAGCCACACCCCAACTATCAGACCAAAATGAGGAGCCACACCCCAACTATCAGAACGAAACGCGGAGCCACACCTGCTGAGATCTTTTTCTGTATTCGCCCTGTGTGTTGCCACAGATCGCTGCATTGTGAGCAATCATTGCTTGTAGTTTTGTGACTCTTGTAGGGGGGTGAGTGTCCTTTTTGATTGATTTGCTTTTCTCCTGTGTGTAGTGAGTATACAAAGTGAGAAACAGGAGCATAATATTTTATTTGTTTTCATTTAGTATAATTTTGTTTGTTGGTCTGGCTTTGCCTGCTCATTAGAAGTTGCTTTCTTTAATTAAATGAAAGTCCCTTTTGTTGCTTAAGCTGGGAATTTTTGTTTCAAAACAAGCTGGTGTAATGACTCAGTGGGTCGCATTAGCACCGTGTTCTCACATTTCCAGGGCCAGGCTTACATTCAGTCAACACGTAAGCTTCACAGAGGCAAACAGCTCTCTGTGTGGCTGATTCTGTGCCAAAGTGAAGATCAGCACGGCTGTTGGTAATAAGTGCAGGGGGTTTAATATCTGCAAAACTACCAAAAGGCCAGGCAGGTTAAAGCACAGAGTAAGGTGTTCCTGCTGAATGATTTCTTTGGATGTATTTCTGTTTTTCTCATCTGTAAGGCCAAATCTAGAGCAAGATGTTTTTGTCAATTGTATGATAGATACCAATCAATCCTTTAACCTCAGGCCAGGCTCACTGGGGGCCCTGAGCCCATCCCAGGCTCCCTGGGGGCTCAAAGCCCATCCCTGGCGGCACGGGGCACAGGGCTGGAGAACCTTGGATAGGATAATGAGTTATATATCTGTAATTCCTACCCTGGACGTTTCTTTCAATTAAACAGGAAAAAGTAAACAAAAACATTGAAATGATCTCAGTCTTCAATGTTAAGTTCAATGAGGAGATGAAAATAATGCACACAGAAAATAATACATTTGATGAATTCAGATATTTTATGTTACTGTCACATAGGCAGAGGAAGACTGATACAGGAAATAACACTGATGTATGACATTACAATATTGTCCTGAATAATGGTGTAATAAATGGTGTATTCAGCTATAAACAAATGCAACTGTAAATATACAGAAAACAGGAAAGTGTGAAACAGTGATTATACATTTGTGCTCCCAGTGCATCGTCTCAGAGTATTCAACCCAGGCCTGGGTAATAGTCATTAGCAGGTCAAAACAAGTAATATTAAAAAATCCATGCCCAAATTTTGGAGGAATTGTATGTGCCCGGATAATTTGTGTATACAGCGTTCATATAAATTATAGAATTCTATGCCAGTGTACTTCTGAGTTTCTGAATGAAGTGGAGCTGGGCTTTGTGTGTGTAGTTGAAAGTCCTCATTTGGTTGGAACTGGATTTTGTAAAGAAAGCAGGTCAGTGATCTTCACCTGCATCTGATTGTCTTGGCAGCGGAAATGGATAGAATGCAAACAGCTGAGGTCAGGGAGCATGAACAAAAAGTGCAGCCCTGGGGACTGGAATTCAGGAAAACACTAGAGAGGAATAGCTTCTAAAGAACCCTTAGAGGAGAGTCAAAATGAGCAGAAAACAGCAATAACATGATTTGCAGGATTTCTAATAACCCTAAGTTAAATACGTATGTGTGAGGCGTATGTATCTTTCCCCAGCATAGACCGTCTAGCGGGGGACTCAGCAGTCATGGAAATGTTCACTGCTGACGTCCCGCAGGTCGCTGCCGCTGGTGGTGGCCGGGCTCACACAGGTAATGTTGTTGTAGACTGTGACCACAGTGTGAGGCTCCTCCCCCTCCGCCAAGACCTCCACCTGCCGGGGTACCGCCTGCGGCTTGCTGAGGATGTAGTCTCTCAGAGCTTTTATGGCACAGTCGCATCTCCAGCGGTTGCCTGACAGCCACAGCTGGCCGAGGCCATCGGGAATCTCTGCTGGAAGGTGGCTCAGGATATTGTTGTTCAGGTTCAGGTAACGCAGCCTGGGCAGAAGCTGCAAGGTGCCGTTCTGCAAAGATTCAAGTTGGTTACCGGAGAGATCCAGCCAAGAGATATGCTGCAGTGGATGAAGGGCCTCTAAAGGGATTTGGCGAATCAGGTTTCCGGACAGCAGCAAGTAATCCAAGTTCTTCAGGCCATAGAAGGTATGGGAGGACAGTGTCTCCAGCTTGTTGAACCTCAGGTCCAGTTGTTGGAGGCCCTGGAGCTCCACAAAGCTTTGCCGCTCCACCAAAGAGATGTTGTTTTGTTGAAGGAAGAGGCGCCTAAGCCCTGTTAGTCCGATAAAGGCTTGAGTAGTAACTCTAGTGAGGCTACTTTTATCCAGGTGGAGACTGTGGAGCTTGGAAAGGCCTTTGAAAACTTGGTCTGGCAGGCTTTGGAAACAGCTTCCGGAAAGGTTTATCACAGCTACATGGGACAGTCCTGCAAAGGCGCCCATGCGAGCCTCATGCAGCTGGTTGTGCTCCAGCTCCAAGACCTCCAGGTGACCCAGTCCCTCGAAGGTTCTCTCCCCAAGGACGCGGATCTTATTGTGGCTGAGACGCAACTCTTCCAGGTACTGCAGATCACGGAATGTTCTTGGCCGTAGACTGCTGATGGAGTTGTTGGAGAGCCGTAGGACATGGAGACTGTGTAGCCCAAGAAAGGTTTCGTCATGTAGTGTGTTAAGTCGATTGTTAGTGAGGTCTAACCAGCGCAGGGACTTCAAGCCAACAAAAGCTCTGGGGGCCACAGTGGAAATCTGATTCTGGGCAAGGTACAGCTTCTGCAGCTTCGGCAGCTTAAGGAAGATGTTGGCCTTGATGACCTTGAGGGAATTCCCAGTGAGGTCCAGCTCCCTCAGTTCAGCAAGGTTGTGGAAGAGCTGTGGCTGCAGGTAGGCCAACCGGTTCCCTGCCAGGACCAGCTCCCTGAGGCTTTGCAGGTCCTGGAAAACATTCTCCGGCAGCACAGCCAGGGAGTTCCAGCCAAGGTTGAGCAGCCACATACTGGACAGGCCAGCAAACAACCTGTCCTCAATGCGCAACAACTGATTATTGTGAAGGCTGAGAGAAGCCAAGTGGGGGGTGTTCTGGAAGACGGGGGCGGGGATGTACCGCAGCCGGTTGCGTTCCAGGTGTAGATATGCCAAAGAGCGCAAGCCTCTGAACGCCTGGGCGTCTATGGTGGACAGCTGGCCGCTTTGCAGATTCAGAAAATCCAGGCTGCTGAGGTCTCTGAAGGACCCAGCTGGCAGAGTGGTGAACAAGTTACCATCGAGCCACAGCGAGCAGGTGGAGGGCGACATGTCGGTGGGAACCTGAGTGAGGTTCCGCGTGCTGCAGTACACGCTGAGCTCTGAGCTGTAATCATCATGCAGGCAGGTGCAGCTCTTGGTGCAGGGGATGGGCTTTTCGGTGGGGGTACCGCCTTCCAGGGCGCTGGTCAGCAGCACATGGAGCGCTCCGAGTGCCCACAACGGTAGCACTACAAGGGGGTGCATCCCAGCGGGGGGCAGCATGGGCTCTGTGGTGATAAGCACCAGGATCACACGTTAACAGTCATCTTACGATGAGAACGGCACTTAGGCATGCTTCAGACCACATACTTTCTGAAGTAAAAAATTTTAGCTTGTTTCTTTAACGGATTAAGCAGTTTGATTTTTACAGCTTAAAGTCAAGCTAATTAATATGGCAAAGGTAGGATTGTGACGTCACTTTTTACTGAATGATATGTTTGGACAGAGCTTGTTAGTCTTGGCATAACAGAAATTTGCCACAAATTAAAATATCTAATACACATGCTCAGGAAATTTCCCCCAGCTAAGAACACTTTCCTCCCACGCTATGACTCTCATAGCTAACTTACTGTATACAGCCAAAGATTTAGCATTATAGCCTTTATTTTCTTGAATTTTTTGTGTACTTGTAATATTTATGACAAATACAAGGAAAAAAGAATAAGAACTACATCATGTAAAGTTTCTGAACACTTAACTGCATTTTTAAAATGTCCCTGAAGAATTAAGGGGTATCAGTTTCTTTACGCGAATACAGTGTTTCTTACCTGCTGTCTGCAGTCTTTTGCACCGTCTTGAGCAGCTGAGCGGGCAGCAAGTGACTGAGTGGGATGGTGCAGACGGAGCGTAGCAGAGTCCCCTGCCTTCTGTCCATGTCCTGCCAAAACGCCAAGCCCAGCCCCACTCAAGTACAGCTATTACAAAGTTAACCTTTTCACTTCCTCATGTGAAGGTGGCACTTTCTACCGTTTGCTGCTGCCACATGCTAATGTATCTTTATATTGTAAGTGAAATGTAAACCATAGTAATAAAATAGCATTAAATCATTATATTCTAACCAGTAGTATTTAGCATTACTACAATTACAAAAACGTAACTAAAATGTAACTATTGAACCTGTGACAGTGAGGGTCAGAGAGCAGGGCCCACCAGTATAGATTGGGGTTGAGGGCCTTGCTCAAGGGCCCAACGGTGTAGATTGGGGTTAGGGGTCTTGCGCAAGGGCCAGACTGTGTATATTGGGTTTAGGGGCCTTACTCAAGGGCCCGACTGTGTCTCTGTAGCGATTGGGGTTAGGGGCCTTGCTCAAGGGCCCTGCAGTGTGGATTGAGGTTAGGGGCCTTGCTCAAGGGCCCGACTGTGTCTCTGAAGGGATTGGAGTTAGGGGCTTCGCTCAAGGACCTGCTAGTGCCTCTGAAGCAATTGGGTTAGAGTCCTCACTTAAGGGCCCGACTGCGTCTCTGCAGCAGTTAGGGTTAGGGGCCTAGCTCACAGGCTCAGCAGTGAAATGGCTCTGCTGACCACAGGATTTAAATTGGTCACCTTCAAATCACAGGAACCAAACCCTAACACTTGGAGCTGTGTAGGAAATGCTAAGCTTAGTGCATTCTGTTGAATAAGGAAATGATTTCTGTGGATGCAGGTAAAAGATTTTGTAAATAGGGATAATGCTTTTCTCTACTTCTTTCAATAGTTTTGACTGGCTTCATTCTGGAAGAATAGTGCTGGATCTAATTTCCAGTTGTAATATGTTATCCTTCACTACCCCTTTAATTCTGAGGCCAAGAATTATTCTCTGAAAATCAAAATATTTGCATATTTTAGCTGTCCATTTTCCTGCAGTCAGCAGGATGTCCTGTGACTTTAAGCAGGACCAAAAGTCATTTGCCAGGCCTGCTTTGGTCTGTATTGTCTGCCTCTTTTTTCATATATAACATTACATTACATTACATCAGAGTTACATTAAACTCCAAGAAGAAGTTCAGGTTTATGAATCGTTTTCAAAGCAAAAACGTTGCAGGAAGAGCAAAAAGTAAATTAATATAGAATCTGAAAAGAATAAAAATGCTGAATTGATTTTTAAGGTATAAATGAATCCAGTAATCTCTTAGTGTATTAAATGACATTAAGTTCTTTCCGTTTTTGATTAGTTGCTGGATGAGTTCCAACAATCATCCATATTCGGAGAGGCAGACCTGTAATGACGTTCGTTGATGTTATGACCGTGCTTTTGGAGATACTGTTGGACTTTGAAACATTGTTCTGTTTAAAGAGACTAAATAATTCCATGCATTTCAAAATCAGCTGGAATGGCTCAGCTATTGTTATGCGTGGCATGCAGGTTATATGCACAGTATATGCACATTCATTTATCAATATTTGCTCGCAAACATTTGTTTCTTTTAAATCTTGAGATATTTCATTTTTTTTCAAACATTAACCAGTGAGAATACTTATCCCAGAGTCCAAAGACCTTCACAAATTCTGAACATTGACACTGACGCAGAATCGCGACACTCTGTTCGTCCCTGTTGGGACATTGTCTTCCTGCCCTCCGTGAGACACACAGACACATAAGAGCAGGATCAGCCGGCATGCAGCGCCCCTGCACCAGCGGAGGCGAAGGGCCTCGCTCAGGGCCCAATGGCGGCATCAGCCTGCAGGCCAGGGATTGGCGTGGTGGCCACCTGTCCAGTGACGCTGAGTCCTAGCCCACTGAGCCACACGCCACTTTCAGTATGCAATCTAAATCTGTATATAAAAGACACATAAAATGTCTAAAAACAAACGTTTCCTACTGGGTTTGCTGCAGTATCTTTTTTTTTTTTATTCGTTCGTTCGTTCATCCATTGATTTCCCTAGCCACCCGTCTGTCACGCTTTCGGCGGGATGAACGACCCATGGCAGCGAGCTGCGAGGTTGAGCCCTTCAAAGGGGCGTTTATTAGCGAGTACACAAGGGAACACGGGGGAAAGCGCGATAGCAACCCATATACAGCATTGACAATACTGGACAAGGGGCACAGGACACAGACTCACTAAAATAGGGCAGCACATTAAGGGGCAAACAAGAGGCAGCTGATCAGGGGAAACAAGCGGAGAAATCACACGAGGCAAACACAACGAGGGTCAGGTGCGACGAATCAAGCCCCGCCTGAGGGCAAAACGGGGGGAAAACATGAAGGGCGGGGCTGACAAGAGTGGCTAAGATTCATTAGGTCCGATCTGCTGGTCAGATTTTTGGGGGTCTGACATCTGTGGATTATTATCTAAGTGAGGAGGACAAATTGGGGCTGACAAGAGTGGCTAAGATTCATTACTGTTGTTGTTTGTTGTAAAACTGCAAAAAAAACTTTCTTTTTTTTGTTAAAGGGACTGTTTCAAAATTGGGAATATCAAAGTGAATCAGGCTGTCAGTCTGCTTGTGTCTTATATTCCTGCAGCATCAAATCAAACAGAATTTGCTGAACAATGGGGCCTGATCGGCTGAAGGGTAAAATGCATTTTATGTTCTAGTTTCTAGTTCTAGGCACGTCAATGCGAGACATGAACCAAGACTCTCCCATGTGGTCCAGACCAGAAAAGTCTGAGCCGTCGCTACGTGGCCCCATGTGCAGCAGAGCTCCGGGTTCTGTGTCGTGACACATTCTTCTCGTGACCAGCATTAAAATTATCTGCAATTTCTGCCAGAGAAGTCCTTCTGTTCAAGGCCATACATGTGGTGCTTTCAGGTCTGTGACGGAGGCAATCCGAGAGCCTGTGGATGGGGAGAAGAAAATGAGAGGCACACTGTGGTCTTTGGGTCACAGCCCCAATTTGGGGACGGTGGTGGCCTAGTGCTGTGCGGCTTGGGTTATGGACCAAGACGTTGCCAGTTCAATTCCCATCTGTCATCTCCCATCACCACCAGTGGGTCCCTGAGCAAGATCCTTAACCCCACGTTGCTCCAGAGAGATTGTAATTCCCTGTATTTGGGAATGTGAGTCACTCTGGATGAGGGTGTCAGCTAAATGCCATGAATGGCAATCATACATGCATATAATATATATATATGGATGTAAGAGCAGGAGGTAACATCAAATCGATTCAACATAAACTGAGGATGGGTTCTCAAAATGTATGAATTGACAGCACATAAAAAGCACATTCACATTGTCGACAATGGATTCTCCAGGGAGGATTACCCACCCCTAAGGTTTTCATGCATATTTAATAACTTGTCTCTGACCTTCTCTGGTGAAGCTCAGTGTCTTGCTTCTTTTATTTCCCTTTTGATTTCTTTAGCCAAAATCTCTGTTTTTCCAGCTGCGTACCGGGATCTTGAACAAGTTTTAACAAGACGCACTACACAGCAAAACACAGGAAACCATCAGGTAGAAAACCACATCTCCTCAAAACAAGTAGGAAAACATGTCAGCATGAAAACATGCTCCTCTAGGACTGGAGGTGTTGCAAGTCCGGTCTTGCGTTTGGCAAAGGCCCAGAACATAACCATTAAAGACGCTTCACGGACATTTCATCAGTATGCTGCCGAGGACGGAATCAAAATGGCATACTCTCTGACCGTAGTAGAAGTGAACATTGTAAGAATTATTACTTTCTGCGGGCAGAAAGGTTTAGAGATGAAACATGTACACCAAATGCTGCTTACTTTCGCCATACATGTGGGTCCGTGTGGGTCCTTGGTGGTGGACATCCGGTCATCAGATGCACTCTTAACCTTCAGGAAACATGTCAGTGCCCATCTGTTCCGGGACAACCCCTACTATCTGTACACCACTGTGATCCCCCCGTGATCCCTCTGTGATCCCTCTGTGATCCCCCCCGTGATCCCTCTGCCCCCATAACAGGATGACATTAATGTCCCCTCTTTGCAAGTTCTGCTCCTTATTCATTTTGTGAAAAGTTGACCATCTGCTTATCATATTTAATCTATTAATCATTACAAAATAATTTGCTATATAGAGAATGTGCTCTTCCATCTGGCTGAAAATTTTTCAGCTACTTCAGACATTAGTAACTGTTACTATGTAGATAAATATGTGTTGGGGGCTGTTTGGGGCTGTTTGGAGGCTGGTTTGGGGCTGACCATGTTGAAAGCTTACAGGATGTTGGAAAAGGAAAGTGCTCAGAGAAGCCAGCAAGTCGCTACCTGCAAGATTCTTCTTGTTTGCCCAGAGTGGATAGTTTTTACTTATTACTTTTATCATCCATCCATTTTCTCTAGTGGCTTGTCCTATGCAGGGTCACGGGGGTTACAGAGCCTATCCTGGAGAATACGGGCAAAAGGCAGGTAACAACCCAGGATGGGGTACCAACCCATCGCAGGGCGCACTCACACACCAGTCACTCACACATGCACACCTCCCGGCAATTTGGTTACTCTAATCAACCTCAGCATTTTTCTGGACTGTAGGGAGGAGACCCCACAACAACATGGGAAGAATATGCATGGAGCCAGGCATTCTAACGCTGGTCTCCAGAGGAATGTGATTAGTTAAAGTGCTCTCCGTTTGTGTGTTGGTCTGCCCCTTAAGAAATGCACTGCCTTCAGATAATGCATGCATGCATACTGCCCTTCTGGACTGAGATTCCAGTAAAAAGCATCTGCTGATCCTCTGCAAGAGGAAAAGCTGAAAAAGAGCAAAATGGGATGTGTAGCAGCAAGTCCATCACTCACAGGAAACTGGAGATCAAAGCGCACTTAGTGTTTGTGGCACAGGATTTTTCATTTGGCAGTAACCACTGGTCCTGTCATTACTGTAAGAAGATTAATGCTAGCGAGCTGCTCGATGAACAGAACAGTACACTTCAAATAAAGAGCAATTGATGGAGAACAGGAATATCTTGCAGGCAAATCCAAGCCTTTTAATAAGACCTGGCATCCTGATGTGTGTCTGTATTTGCCAGGTAGCCCAAGAATGCCTTTGATCTGTCTGGGAGGGGGGCTGATTTGTGGGGTCGTCTCCTTCGGATTGCAGTCCTGACAGCCAGGGGTACCCTAAAGTTCCAATATTCTTAACTTTTTCTATCTTTAATGGAAAATTGATTTTTGTTTTATTACATCCATTGCTTCGCATTTTTATATGAGGCAGGTGGAAGAATATTTGAATGCCAATATTTGCATAAAAATGTATCTGACACTTTATATATATATAAAGATGACTTGCAGTATGGGGAAGGATTGCAGTTCATTTGTACTCCCTGGGATTTGAATCCACAACCATTGCGTTGTTAGTATGTGACTCTGCTGTATGAGGTACCAGGCTTATTGTTGTGTTTTTCTATTCCAGTGTGTTTGCACATTTCTGAGGAAATGTCTTTACTCGTACAGTATCAACTAATCGAAAAACTTTATTCATGGAATATCCTTTTGTTTATGGTCTATGCTGGTGAACAATTTATTTACCAAAATAGGTGGAAGACTAAAGCATATATTGAGAGAATGGGGGACAGAATAGGAAACATATAAAGATGTAGCAGTGACTGATGTGGAGTAAAGCCCCTGTCATCCTTAACCAGTTTGGTAGTGTTGCACGGGTCGGCTTTTTTTAACACCCGCCCCAAACCGACCCGTCAGGAGATCCAAACCGCCTGGCCCAACACGCAAAAATATGTGTGGATAATGACCCAAAACCCGACCCAACCCGAGGAAAAAAAAAAACACCAGTGAGCCTGTATTGCATGGAACCTACCAATGAAGTGTCATTTGTGACACTGTAACCCTTATAGGACATAGATTTGTACTAGATTCGCACTGAAGATGATGACAATTTTATGCAAGATTAACTGTGTACCAAACAACAACAAAGAAACCGAAAGATTGATTTTTACGTCATTATTTATTGAAGGGTTGCGGAAAATTGCACGAAAGACATCTCTCTCGCGCACACACAAGCGCGCATGTATGCAAAACACACTAGCTGTCAAAACCGTAACATCAGATCTGAGAACTCTATTAGGTTTGAATGAAATTAGTAGAACTTAGGTCTTCTTTTAGCTTAAGTAGAGCTAGCATACTTAGACGTGATATTTCACCAAACTAGTCTAGAAAGCACCTCCTCTCGTTTGTATAGTTCTTATGTTCTTATGTTCTTAAATCGGACCTGAGCGGTGCATTGTGGGTCAGTGTATGATGTGTGTTTATGCGTAACCCTAATGGTCTCTTGTAGGAGCAGTGAGTTGGAGGGATTCACTTTTAATGTTAAACACCAAGCCATTGTAAAGAAAGGGGAACTTTTACCATCTATTATTGTTCTTTACCTTGCTTTCAGATGTCAGTCTCCTATTGAAACATAATTTAACAGACGTGAGGTTAAAATGCTGTTCTATTGGATTTTTCTCAGTGCCTTAGTTGGGTGTCGCCCCCCCTGCTCCAGAAAACCCTGAAAGCAGAGACGGGGAGCAGAGTGAGGGCTGCAGTGCAATAATGTCATGCTGACGTCATAATGCAAACAGAGTGAGGCTGGAAGAGAGAGGCGCAGTGCCCAGCAGCACCTTCTTACATTACAGCAGCTGGTCAGAGAGGCCCCACGCTCTAAACTGGGCTCGAAATGCTCAGAAACGTACGTCACCTTTGACGTCGACATTTAAACTTAGCAGGATCAATGTGCCCTAAAAGCAAGCAAACGCATCAGTTTCCATAATGCTAAAGTCCTGTCACTAAAACATTTACCAACTTAGACGCGTTTATAGTCACATCTGAGGGTCCCAGGTTTGCTGTGTGCCAGAGAAAATTCAGCTCTGTTGTTGATAAATTTTCCACTGGCTGCCTACCGAGACTCACTCTACAAACCTGACCAGAGACTGGACTAGCTGTAGGGCACTGAGGTCTGAGAGACTGCCTGTCTCTGTGCGTCTTTTGCTACTGCTAGTGTCTGTGTGCCCTGTGATGGACTGGCTGATGGACACATCCAGTCTGTACCCCATTATGTCTGTCCTGTGATGGACTGGTGTCCCGTCCAGGCTGTACCCCATTATGTCTGTCCTGTGATGGACTGGTGTCCCATCCAGTCTGTACCACATTATGTCTGCCCTGTGATGGACTGGTGTCCCGCCCAGGCTGTACCCCATTATGTCTGTCCTGTGATGGACTGGTATCCCGCCCAGGCTGTACCCCATTATGTCTGCCCTGTGATGGACTGGTGTCCC
>JAODKM010000043.1:9071218-9081282 GCA_026780845.1 Petrocephalus sullivani
CTCATTGGATAGCTCATATGCGTGTGTGTGTGTATGTTCCCGCCCTCATTGGATAGCTCATATGCGTGTGTGTGTGTGTCCCGCCCTCATTGGATAGCTCATATGCGCGTGTGTGTCCCGCCCTCATTGGATAGCTCATATGCGTGTGTGTGTCCCGCCAGTCTGCAGGGTGTGTCAGTCGGCAGAAGAGGAGCCATCGCCTTGGCAGAAGCCCTTTGTTCCAATACATCTCTGCATACGCTGGAGTAGGTCCATCTCTAAGGCACACCGTTACCTTGCTGCTCTCCCGTGTAATTTTATCTGTAATGTACGAATAAACTGAAAGCTGTTACGGTTTCTCTGAACTACTACATTCTGTAGACATCTTGCCAAGGGTGACAGATGATTCCTAAATTATTTTATGTCTAAGGATATACCATTATATAACTTTTTCATGGAATATTTTTTTCACTCACAGGAAAATTAATGATTAGTGTCTTTCATTTACATATATATGATTACACACACACACATATACATATATATATATATATATATATATATATATACACACACAGATATATACACACAAACACACACACACACACATTGAAAGGTCACAAAAATCAGCATGTGGGAAATGATCACTTCCCACCCCCCTTTCATGAGTGTCCCAAACCTTTTTAAAGGTGCTTCTCCCCTGCACTCTTCTCTCTTCTTATCACTTGTTCTTTTATCCCAGTCTGCGTGGGAATTCGATCGGAATGGAGGGGGCCAAAGCTCTGGCAAATGCCCTGAAAGCAAACGGCAGCCTGCGAGTTCTGAAGTAAGTTCCCTCGTTTGCAGTTTCTGTCTTGCGTTACGCTGTCAGCACTGCTCTCAAACGCGGATCACGCCGCAGTCAGAAACTCTCCGCTCCTCTCTTCATTCAGTGATATCTAGGGCTTATACGTACCGTGACTTATGGAATATAGCAATATTAAACAGAATAGGTACCCTGTAATAAAAAGTTATATGAGAAGTTATGTATATATTTAATTGAGGCTGTCCAATTAGTCTGCAGGAAAATGCCCTGGGAATGGACGGAGCCATTTTCATCGCCACTGCTCTAAACAGAAGCCATCAGCTCACCTACATCAAGTGAGTTTTAGTGCACATATTCAGAACTGTGCTCAGAAGTGTATGTCCCTGCAATGTATATCGTCCATATCTTTTCTGTCACTAATTTTCAGTTTGTACACGTTGATAGAGAGTAATCGTGTCATTTTCAGCAAACAGGAAAATAAAAACATCTAAAATGTCTAAAATGGAGATTGAGCAGCACCATATGAATGCAGCTCAATGTCGTATTCATCTTACCATGCACATATATTTTAATGTAAGATTTTTTTTATTTTGATTGAAAACCAAAGATCTACTGTCTATTTATTCAACATTTTCCCAGCAACTAAAACATGCTTCTTGCTTCCTATTTTAGCCTCCAAGGAAACCGCATTGGCGAGTCAGGAGCAAAGGTGATATCGGACGCTATCAAAACCAAATCTCCCGAGTGTGTGGTGGAGATCTGAATGGCTCTGTGAACCAACCCGAGCAGGAAAGCTGATTGAGTCGCTGTAGGCCATCCAGTTACGGCTGCTTGCAGGGTTAGAGAAGGCAAGACACTCGGGTAACAAGTCCAGGATGAGGAGAAAAGGCCCTCTGGCATTCGCCTCTCACAGAAAAGCTTGGAAAAAACAGCTCATTGAGCAATCCAGGGGAGATTGGGTTTCATCAACCTTTACTGGATGTTCTACATTGTAGGGTGCAAAGTAGATTTCTACCTTTTTCATGACGCTAAGAACTGGAAGTTCTTCTTCTTGAAGAATTATCCGATATCCCACACACAGACAGCTAAAGACAGCATTTAAAGGATCTCTGAAGCTGTTCTGAAGGCCAAGCGTGGGCATAGTCCTTGATATTAACTTAAAAAAAACTACAAATATCCACCTCCTGTAAATAGACATTTTCAGCAAGGCTCTTCATGAGGCATCATTGTCCAGAGATCAAAAACTCTTCTTTGTACTATTTTTATGTAGAACCACTATTGCTCAGGACAACCCTCCAATCCAGCTGTCATCTGCTAATAGTATAATCATAAGATTATTGGACATTAGCTTGGAAACAAAAATAAGCCATTGGAATGGGTGAACAGGGCAAGCAGCGCTCACATGCTATACAGTCCAGGCATCATATTTGATGAAGATATTTTTTTCATGGTTGAAAATGTTCAAACTTAAAATAGAATTTTTGAGACATTTGCTTTTCCTTTTGAAGAAAAAGTGAGTATATAGAAGTTGGTTATGTGTCCAAAGATGCAAAATTATTAGAATTTCAACAATGCAATAATAAAAAGCCAAGAAAAGACTTCTATACAGAATTGCTTACCGGGGGACTGAATGTGTGCATTGTCCGCAGGGTTATTTAATTCCACTGATAAATACAAGCAATTGACAGCTATTAGCAAATTTAGAGCATGGCTGCTTTTGGAATAACATGTACATGTATTTTGTAAAAAAAGTATTTTAGATTTTTTTTATTTCATTATTGTATATAATATTTTTTAATGTATTATCTAAGTTTTTAAAATGTATTTTGCACAGTTTACTAATAAATTAGATTTTTATCCCATATCGCATTTATTTCATCATTGGTTAATACTGGAAAAATGCATTCTATGCCGCATGAAGGGACTTGTATTCAGTAACTGAAGAAGTAAAACATGAATTTGGATGAGGTAAAGCCTCCAAAACACGAGATTTTTAGTATGAAGTACTTACTATGTCAGCAAAAAAGCTCATTCATAATTCTAGAAGTTTAGGATCTTAAGGATGATGCAAGTTGAAATGAGCATTTGTGCTGTTGTCAGTGAGTGATTTTCTGACTAATATCATAGACACTGACCTCAGCCGAGATACCATGTAAATCGTTCATATCATCATAAATAAAAACTTACAATAAGCTTATTACATAACTGTGTACACCCTTATAGTAATACTTTTGTTAAAGCACCTTTTGATTAGATAATTATAAATACCGCCTGTAGGGGATGCTGCCTCCTGTCTGCTGGGGCCCCGGGAGGATGACCGCCCTGTAGGGGATGCTGCCTCCTGTCTGCTGGGGCCCCGGGAGGATGACCGCCCTGTTGGGGATGCTGCCTCCTGTCTGCTGGGGCCCCGGGAGGATGACCGCTCTGTAGGGGGCGCTGCTTCCTGTCTGCTGGGGCCCCCGGAGGATGACCGCCCTGTAGGGGGCGCTGCCTCCTGTCTGCTGGGGCCCCGGGAGGATGACCGCTCTGTAGAGGGCGCTGCCTCCTGTCTGCTGGGGCCCCCAGAGGATGACCGCCCTGTAGGGGGTGCTGCTTCCTGTCTGCTGGGGCCCCCGGAGGATGACCGCCCTGTAGGGGGCGCTGCCTTCTGTCTGCTGGGGCCCCCGGAGGATGACCGCCCTGTAGGGGGCGCTGCTTCCTGTCTGCTGGGGTCCCCGGAGGATGACCGCCCTGTAGGGGGCGCTGCCTCCTGTCTGCTGGAGCCTTCGTCTGCAGCTTGCATCCCCTGAGTTTCCTTGTCTTGAGACAAGACATATACAGTAAATGACAAAGATAAAGTCCATTTAATCTGGGATACAAATCCAACAAGTTATCCAGCTAAGCAAGAAATCTGGCTTCATGAAACCGACCCCAGGCAATTACAGTACATGCATCCATTTTCCATAGATTCTTATCAAATCCACAATGGGCAGAGAGACACTAACAGAGACACCCCACAACAGTGTGGGGAATCCAGTGCAAACAGCACAGACACAGAGCCTGGGGCAGAGGTGTGAGGTATGCACGAAGACCCACTCCTCCATTGTGCCTCACATAACAGGAACAGGTTTTTCTCAATTGGCCTGGCACATTTTAATAAACATTCTCAGAACTATACGCACTCTAAAAATCAAGTGTATACAGCACAACTCTGAGGTTAAGCAGCAAAAGGACCCGATTCACCCTAAACAATACACGTCTTAAAAGCAAATTATTATATCAATGAATCAGTAACACTAAATGAGTTAGTGTCTGTGGTCGGAAGATCGACAGTTCAAAGTCTGTGGTCGGCAGAGTGATTTCACCGTTGGGCCCATGAACCAGGTCTTTGGCGATAATTACTGCAAGGCTGGGTGCTGGTGTTCTTCCGAATAGTGCTGCCCGCTCGAATATGCTACCGGAGCGCTGCGCGTGCGCAAAACAGCTTGGGAGCACATATGGGTAGGTAGCAGTATTCGGCAGAACGCCCTGATACTGGCTGACCATGCACTCCAATCCCAAAAATGGGCTCTATTTTGTATTTATGTCAGATAGGATATGAGCAGTTTCCACAAGGGGTTAAATAGAATATTGTCTAACTCATTCACGATAATTATGTCCAACTCACGAGGAAATTACTCTTCTGAACTGACTGTTTTCTGTGAATCAGTCGAACCTCTCAGATCTGAACAAATCTAAGTTTTCGCAGATCCACGCCGACGATTTTTGACATACACATTATAAACGAAAGCATTAAGGCTGTGTATTCCATATCTTAACAAACGAAATATACGATGTATGGTTGTGGCAATGGAATTGTTTGATCGTTTAATTAAAGCATTTTAGACGGTATGTTTGCAAATTTCTTAAGGTTTTATCAATCTTTTGGATGCTGGCTGTTTTTATATTTATATTTAAAAGGCTAAAGCCTGCTCATGTGATTGTTTTTCATTTTAATTAAACCACTTCCAGAGAATAGAGCCTGCAAATTGAACAGAGCTGGTCTTATTGCAGACTCGCGCCAGCTCCGCCACGCGGTGCGGGGTCAGTGACGCGCGGCGGCCGCAGTGCGCATGCGCCGGGAAGCGGAAGCGGCTCGAGCGCGATTCTCCTTGGACGGGTCACGGGGGAGCACTGCGCTGAAATATTATATTATTATTATTGCCACTGTAAAGCTGGTGTTTTTAAATCGAATATTTAGAGGAGGGGGCGTTTGGAAGCATGAAACAAGATGTCAGGATTTTGCTTTTGGGGGAGCGTAAGTGCGCCGCTTTTGCGCGCGTCTTAACCCGAAACTTTTTTTTAGGCTAGACAATAAGGCAACAGGGAGTTTAAAATGAAATGAAATGAAATGAGAAGTGTAGCAGGAATTGCATGCGTGCCTAAGCATTAACGCTACGGGGCATTGGTCAGTGCAGGAGCCGATCGGAGGCACAGCCGGCCTTACACCGCGCTGCATGCTTCTGCAGCTCGCTACCTTCAGTTTATATGCCATTTATACCAGCATGCAAAAGTCCGCCTCACATGACTATTGCTATGTATAAGTCTGATCCGCGACGTTTCCGCGAAATGGCTGCAAATGGCACACATCATGCTATATTAACGTGTTATGTCTTCAACATTAATACAGCCAAGGTGGGGAAGACATCGCTGATCCTGTCTCTGGTCGGGGAGGAGTTTCCCGAGGAGGTCTGTGTCCCGCTTCCACTGTGCATAGATGAGTTGCTGCTTCTCTCAGGCTGTTCTACCTTTTTGGCAATTCTATAAAATTGCTTTGAGGTGCTAGTTGTATATTTATCTGCAACTTGCAGAAATATTCTGACCATTCTTTTTAGTGAAATTTTGCATGCCGATTTAGTATTTTACTAAATTTTAAGGCCGAAGTCACTGAAAGCATGTTTAATTAGAAATGAGTGGGGTTAGTGTGCTGTTTGTGACTACTTATTTTAATCAGTCAAATAAAATATTAATGTTTTGGAAGTCAGTTTAAACCAGATGGTTAGTGATAGCTTATTAGTTTCCGTTCTGTGACTTTCTTCTGTTTACAATCACGATGAACTATATAGCAGTCCATCTGTATCCATTCACTTATCCAGTACTGGGTAGGAGGTTGGGGGGGTAATCAAAGTTTGGTGATATGAAGAATGTTTTGGTATGAAATATCCTGTTGAAGCTGACTGACTGAACTTTTGGCACCCTTAGGTGCCTCTTCGCGTTGAAGAAATAACCATACCTGCAGATGTCACACCTGAGAAGGTCCCGACACATATCGTTGACTACTCCGGTAAAGCTTGTCTTGTCTTGTGAAGTGCACAAACTTACTAGAGTCAGCTTTACTAACCCTAATTTCTACAATCTACTATGGTACTAAGTACTGTGATGGTGGTTATTGACTTAGTAAGTTGGCTCTGGGTTTGTCTGTGTCCGATCGCATAAAAACAGCGATGGTGTTATTGTAAAGTAATGATTCTAACTAATAGCTACACTTCTGTAGGTAGGAGGTATGTAGTACCCACCCTGCCCTGCAAACTTTTTCATCACCCCCACCCGGTAAATTTAATCCACCCCTGGCAAGTGGCCGGCACTGAATGTCAGGATTAAAATATTTAATTTGTATTGGACTGAAAAGAAAATCAGAGCTTTCACCCTTCCCAACTATTAAGTCGAAGGTCGACTTTTATGTAACCTACTTTTTATTTTGTTCATAAGACGGTTTGCTTATATGTTTTTGGTAAAAGGGCGTGACTTATGCCCGGTTTAAGATGGACGCCTACACTTAAACTGGCTCAGAGCAGGTGAGGCGTGCAGTTGAGCTGCGATTCGTGGTAGACGTCAGAAGTATGCCCCAGGAAACCTCGCTGGGCCAGTAAACCCATTTCGTGGTATATCCCTTCGGTCTAACAGCCAGCGCTTTCTATGGGGACCATGAAGTGAGCTGGTGCTGCTGCTGATGTGAATGTGCCTGCTTTGTGATGGCTGCCTCGGTTGTATAGAATGACAGTGGTGTCTGTCCTGACAGCGGGCTTCTCTCCTCTTTCAGAGACTGAGCAGAGCGATGTGGTGTTACAAGAGGAGATCCTTAAGGTACCGGGCACAGTCCCACCTGTTATGTTTAGGATTTGATTTGGTGTATTGTATTTAGCTAGAAGAAAGGTTGCTATATGAGGGAATGCATTATATTTTGAATATAAAGTAGAAATAAAACAACAATAAATGTTTCCACTGTAAAAAGTGTATATATAGACATTTGCTAGATAGACATTACCTAGTTGATTTAAATGTATACATTTAAAGAGCTGGCAGTTCTTCTAGAGCTGTGTTTCTCAACCTGGTCCATGAGGACCCCCAGACTCCCACCCTGTCACTCCCTGCGCTCTGAGGCACTGCAAGCCTAATGGTTAGGGAAGCATGTTTTAATCAAAAGGTTTAAATCCCCAACCAGTAAGGTACCACTGAGGTACCCTGAGCAAGGTGCCACCCCAAGCACTGCTCCCTGGGTGCTGAATTAGCTGTGCACTGCTGTGTCACACGTCGGTTAAATGTGGACTACGCATGTTGTTGTTCTGTGCTGTTGTGTGTCAGCAATGACAATTAGTCACTTTCACTGACTCAGTGTCGAGGGAATGGAAGATTCCGGAATTCGTTCTGTATCACCTAAACTTGTTACAGAGAATGATCGGATGAGTGCTAACCTGTGTGTGTTTAATAGATTTATGACACCTCTTGTGAGACCCCGGGCCCCCTGAGCAGTGTTTGCAGACAGGAATTATTAATGACGAGTCTGACCTGTCTTTCCACTCAGGCCAACGTGGTTTGCGTGGTGTATGACGTCACCCAGGAAGACACCATAGACATGGTAACTGCGTCTTACTGCTTCCCGCAGACGCATTGGCCTCGGGCTGGTTTGCTGATTGGGGCACAGTCCTGTTCCTCTGTTGTCTTGTCACTTTTGGATCTGCCCCCATGTGACTGAATAAGGATCCTGGTGTCCTGTGTTATTGGACCAAATAAACAAAAAAGTAGGTCACCTTTATATTAAGGTAAAAGATGCCTTCTCTGCTCTGGGATTGTTTTATTTGTGCCTTGGAGCAGCTCCACCACACCAAGTCCTCCAGCAACAAAAGTAAGCGTTCAGTACGTTCCAGTAACAGGGTTTTTATAAAAAAACCCCTCTGGATTACAGTCTCATTCATCCTATCCCAGGCAGTGTAGGGCCCAAGGCAGGATTACACCCTGGATGGAATTGCAGTGTGTTGTAGGCAGTACACAGGGAGATCTGCAAACCGTGTTGGGTTCTGGCCCTCCAGGACGACATTTGGGGATCTCTGGTGTGCACTTGGTCAGACACACACACACACACTATGTGTATATATATGCCCAGACACACTGTATACAGACTGCATATACACACTGTATATACACTGCATGATAGCACTGCACAGACTCAGTGTATATTGTATTTATACACAGTGTGTACACAGACACTATATATGTACACACAAACTGTATGCACTCTATTTACAAACAAAGTAAATACAGATGCTGTATATGCACACACACTCTATACACTGCATACAGTGTACACACAGACACTGTATATGCACACACACACTCTATACACTGCATACAGTGTACACACAGACACTGTATATGCACACACACACTGCATACAGTGTATACACTGCAGGATGAGCTCCCGCAGGAAACTCACAGGAAGTGAAACGTATCCGAGTGTTTTATATCTCTCTTTTTGGCAGGAGGTAATAGCAGTGACTGATTGGCTCACTAAGCCTGAGGAAAAGGGCAAACACTCAGTATCTTTTACTTCTGAGGAACAGAACGTAATCCAGCCAGAAGTTAGACAAGAACATTGTGTTCACTGGTACAGAATTAGTCAGTTTGACATGCACTCTAATCCGTGTATAAAGTCATATTTGCTTTGCCCTTCGTTACATTGTTTTTATGAATCGTTGTGCAGCTTTTCTGAGATCTGTATCATTCTGACCTGTAATGAGTCACGTTGATAGCAAATATTACAGGGATTATATTAACCTTCTGGGGTCTAAGGCCTCTCGGCCAGTTTCAGGGTAGTCAGGAGGGCCTTAACATTTTCAAATATTTCATCTATCCAGAATACATTAATCATGATGTGCTGCAGAGACTTTTATTCAGCACAAACTGAACACCAATAATCTGAGGTCATTTAGAATGTGATTACTACAATTTTTGTTAAAAACAACTTTAAACTCATGTACCAAGAAACTAAAAATATACTGTATATATTTTATAAAATGACCAGCACTTATTTTAGATGTTGATACCAGTAACAGAATGTCAAGTAATCAGATTTTGGTGGACCTCTAATTGAAATATTTTAATCTTGCCTGTTTCATGAGTGCCATCACCTAAAATGGACTTCATTACAATGCATGTTTCACAGTCTACGCAATTTTATGTGAGCTTCTACAGTCATGTTTAGTTTAATTGTTGGTAATTATATAGTTTGTATAGTATTTTTGAGCTTGTCAATTTGTTGTTGGGGTTTTTTTTTTTTTTGAAAATTAAATAAATTATAAACATTCTTCCTGGGATTCTTGCTCATTGGTTTTTAACTATATTTTTTCTAGATTCGGACCAAATGGATCCCCTTAGTGAACGGCAAAGCCGAGAAAGGAAAGAGGTAAGTTGTCTTACGCGAGACTATGCTGCGTTACGCGGTATACTGCAGATTCACACTTACAGTGTGATGCAGACGATTGATTAATAAGAATCGGTTGGGCAGGTAGATACTTTGTGCATGTTTATTGTTAATTGTTGATGTGTGTTAGACAGGTGGGTAGTTCAGGTCCAAAGAGTAAAAAACCAGACCAGGATTTTGTTTCAACCAACTAGTTGAATATTAAGAGTCTCAGGCACTGGGTGAAACAAGATCCTGGTCTGGACTTGTACTCTGTGGATCTGGATTACCCACCTCTGGTGTTAGGTGTTAGTAATATGCTAGTAAATGTACAGCACGTACAGTTTGTGAAGTGTGTGTTGGTGATGGTGATGCAGGCTGCCCATTATCTTGGTTGGAAACAAGTCTGACCTGCGGTCTGCAAGCTCCATGGAATCCATCTTGCCCATCATGAACCACTTTTCTGAAATTGAGACTTGTGTTGAGGTGAGACCATGTCTGTGTGTCCCTGTCCTGCGTGTCTGCGCGTCGCTGTCCTGCGTGTCTGCGCGTCGCTGTCCTGCTTCCCTCCCGCAGTCCCGAGGT
>JAODKM010000043.1:9098070-9118902 GCA_026780845.1 Petrocephalus sullivani
TCAGGGGTACTGCCCCAAACCAGGAAAACCAGGAAAGGAGGTGTCAGGGGTACTGCCCCAAACCAGGAAAGGAGGTGCCAGGGGTACTGCCCCAAACCAGGAAAACCAGGAAAGGAGGTGTCAGGGGTATTTCATTAAAATAAAAAAACAATGCATCGCTTTAATATATTGATGTTGACACATTTTGATCATCGACTAATGGTGGCAGCCCTAGTTTTCACAGGTACTTATTAGAACCAAATACACTTACTGGGCTACAGCACTGTCGTGCTTCCAGCAGGATAATAACTAGAGTAGATATGCGTAAGCCCCTCAGGAATAAACCCACACAAAATCCTACCTGATGTAGGGAAACTCAACCGTCAGGTTGACTGTTCCGTTTGACACTGCCATCCCAAATCTGCAGTGACAGAGGGCTCCAAATGACTCAACTGGCAGTAGCAAAGAAGCACATAAAAGGGAAATCACTGTACTCACACCACCCATATCCCCAACGTCCCGGCGATGGCCAGTGAGATGGGGAGCAGTGCCCAGGCCCACATGTTACAGCTCTCAGATCACTGGCGAAACAATGCAGATGTTATGTTATATATGAGTGTCTCACAATTCCATGCAGTCCGCGTGTAAATCTGATGAATCTAAAATGTCATGGGTTCCATGAAGAAGAGATCCTCCATGATTCCTCTGAATGAATGTCACCTAGCTTTGCAAATCCTGTCATATGCAGATTATACATCATTTTCAGCCCGACACTCTGTCCATGTGTCCCTGAATAAAATGGACTTCTAGTACACATTAAAAACAGGAAAAGGTGGATCTGCACGGAACCATCCAAGAAAAGAATAAGAAAATATTCTGAAATGAAGAGGGAACCCCTTACAGTCCTCGTGCGATGCTCCGAATGAGAGAGAGCCCGGAAATCTGCTAGCTGTGCGGTAGTACTTCTCTGGTCCGAAAAGTCCTCCCACACCCTTGACACGCAGCACCCCACCACATGCCAGTGGCTGGGTCCTCCTTGCTGTTATACAGTGTGAGATGAACTTTGGCCCAACTCAGGTGCGCTCTGCCCAGACGTGCATTGCTCTGATAATACCGCTTGTTATCAGCATCAACAACTGCTATGCCTGATGGTGGCGATGAACAGAGTGCTTCTGCTAGATGCCGACATGCTGCAAATCAGACGGCAGGAAGGAAGGACAGCATAGGAGACCACACCCGCACACATTCTGAAGATTGTGTCTGATTAAATACCACTCCATTCATTAATAATAATGTCAGCTTTGTGCAAACGAAGTCCTCTCGTTCAGTTCTTTCTCCATGTTACAACAAAACAATCATGTTCCACTGGCAATAAAAATGGCATCATTTCTGTGCATGCGTAGTCTGGATCAGCTTTCTGGCCCAAACTGAAGATCTTACTGCCCCCAGCTCCTCTCTCTCCCGTTCTGATGTTTGATTTGAACAGTAACTGAAGCTCCTGCCCTGTATCTGCAGGATTTCATACAGTGTGCTTAATCAGCTGATTAGATATTTGCTTCAACCAGCAGTTGAACTGGTGTACATAATAAAGTGGCCAGTGAGTGTATATAGTGTAGTATGAAGATATGATTTTCAGAGAGGCAGACCCCATCTTCTCCATACAGGCCATTCTTCTGAGAATAGCCTCTCATCGTGTGGCTCACTTCGGCTTTCCACCTCAGAAAGGTGGGTGCGATAAAGGCGTTGCCAGGTTTGGAGAGCGACCGTGACATAAAACCAGAGACACCAACTTGCTGCTCATGATTCACTATGTGCTGATTTCGTCTGTGAGAATTGCCATGTTGTGTTTGCATTGTGGAAGTTCCAGTACGGCCGACAGGGCATAGTGGGATTGTTGTCTATGTATTAAGAGTGTGACCCTGACTCTGAGCTGAAACCACCCGTCTGTAAAGTTAACTGGAGCCTCCTTTGCTGGAAGGACAGGACGGACTCCTAGGCTGCTGTGTTGCAGCAGAAAGCAGTCATGAATGTCTGATTGGAGAAACAGATCCTGTGTGTTCCAAGGTCTGTGCTACATTTACCCATTTCAAGAATCATATGATCTCTATAAACATGTTATAATGAATTAAGTTCATGGACAAATTCTGTGTTGAGGTACGGGTACTCTGCCTGGGATTGATTAACATGGGGGGTATGTATGGGGCGAGCAAGGGCGGTGCCCGGCTCATGGGCCACTGGGCGTGATGCAACGCTGCAAGGTCATCACCTCTTAGGGCATCAGGCCCTCTGCATGCAGACCAATAGTAACGGTGTGCCACCCACAGAGGGATTAAAAACACTAACAGTGACAGTATCCATGCCTGTGTTACTGGACCTTTATTCTTCCATCAGGCACATAGAGCTACAGGGAAGCTAGGCCCCTGGGGTCAGTACCAGCCCGCCTGGCACATTCAGGGGCTTGCCGGCTCCACACCCTGCAAGGTCCACAGAGGCTGCTTCTGCACCAGATGGAGCAGGTCTGCTTGCACGGTCACCACTACAGCTCCAACTCAATCTTGATGCCCATCTTCCCCTTGAAAGGCTCCAGCAGGGGAAACACCTCCTCAGACAGGAACCTGGACACCTGGCAGACAGCAGGAGTAAGAAACCAATAAGATGCCAAATTTGGGCTGATAAAGTAGCCGCTTGCTAACACTTGGCTGGCTAACGTCACTGTATGGCTGCTTCAGGCCATCACACATCCTCACCTGCTGGGGGGCCCTCCCAATGAACGTCTTGGGGTCCAGCAAGGTATCCAGCTCACCGAGAATGGGACTAAAGTAGGGGTCTGCTTTCACGCGGGCCAGAAGGTCATTGTCACCCCCTTCCTGCTTGACCACGGCAGCGGCTTGCTGGGAGAGGACTCGGATTTTTTCATGACAGTCCTGGGAAGGGGTAGGGGGGACATTCAGAGATGCTTCTGGGAAACAGAGTTCCCCTTGCTGAGGGGAACGGCAGCTTGTGTCTGGGGATTGGTCAGTACAAGCCCGCATGAGGTCTGTCTATATCTAGTGGTCTGTTTATACTGGTCTGTCTGCACAAATTGTAAAGACAGCATCTCTCACATGAGGGACAGGCAAGTCACATGTTAGAGCCACATGAGGACCTGGAGAGATCCTCCGAAGGCAAAGTGCATACCTGTCGGTTACCTCCGGCTTTCACCATGGCCATGATGAGGTTCTCAGTGGCCATGAAGGGCAGCTCATGACGGATGTGTCTCTCAATCACCTACAAAGTGAGAAGCTGCTCACCACAACATCTAACACTGACAGCCTTAGTGCGAATGTCCAAGTGCACGTTTGTACAATTGCGAGCGTGCCAGGAAGCCGGCGTGCCTTGGGATAGACGACGAGGCCTTCGGTGACATTCTGCAGCGTGCTGAGGATGATGTCCGCAGTCAGGAAGGACTCGGCCAGAGAGATGCGGCTGTGAGGTGGAGAACAGGAGAGTCAGCAGACCGGGCCGCTGCCCCGGATCGAGCCGCACGACGCCATGTACCGGTTGGCGCTGTCGTCCAGCGTCCGCTCCAGCCACTGGACAGAGGCCGTCTGCAGTGGGTCAAAGAGCAGCGCCACCAAGTGGCGAGACAGGCTACAGCAGCGCTCCGCCCGCATGGGATTGCGTTTGTAGGGCATGGCGCTGGACCCTGGGGGGTGGAGCATGTACAGGATGTCAGGTGGAGGTACGGCCATCGAGGGCGTCTGCCTGCGAGAGGCTCCCGGCTAAAGGCACACGTACCCAAACTGTACTCTCTTTCTCACTACTGTCAGCAGTTACTTTCTGAAAATATTCCCAACTTTTCAAGGGTCAGTGAAAGACAGTCCGAGCAAGTATTTAAATGATCATAAAACAGAACAATAAATACAGCTGCAATGCAGGTCTGACTTTATATTTAAAAACTCCAATTCCCATGATCCTTAGCTCACCGATCTGCTCTTTCTCAAATGGCTCCTCGATCTCCTTCAGGTTGGCCAGCAGGCGGATGTCGGTGCAGATCTGGGGAGGGGGAGTGAATACAGCACCAGGTGGGTGACGGGACCATGAGGTCCATGACAGCTATGTGAGAGTGGGCCTGACCGCTGGCTCACCTTGTGCACTGTAGCTCCCAAACTGGCCAAGACGGACAGCGAGTCTATGTCCACCTTGCGACTGTAGGTCTGCCCCGTTACGAGGTATGCCCTAGAAGACATGGACAGGCATTCTGAGCTGGCATCCCGTCGGGCACCAGAGAGTAAGCACACCTGTCCCAAAAGCTAGCAGTAAACTTACTTTTTAAATCCTGCCATTTCTGTGACCATCTTGTCCAGCTGTTCTACCTGCAAAAGAAGTTGTCTTTCAGCTGGGCAACATCATTCGGAATATTTCACACTCCTATGTCTGCTACCTTTCAAGCTTGACCAATAGTGACCGGTTACTCAGGCCTATTCCTGCGTTCGTTTATCTCTTTCCAAGTCGCAACCCGGACAAAAATGTCACGAAAACGTCACTTCCCGTCGGAAACACGCCCCTTTTCCGAGTCGGACAGAGTTTCCCCTGTGACGTTATTTCAACATGGCAGCTTACACAGTCAATAAGTGTTTCACTGTGTTTCTCAATTTTTATAAATATTTCAAAATGTTTATTTTATGAAATGTATTACTAGTTATGAATGTAAGTTCACGCAGTCTTTTATGTGAAGCAATAAATGTCTGGGCCCACATCAGGACAATAACAGCGTGTTCGTGGAGGCAGCCATGTTTGTTCCGAGTTGTGTCGCTTGAACAGGAAACGCTCGGTTGTGACGTCTCGCACCTCGGAATTTCCGACTTCGTCGGGATAAAGGAACGCAGCATATCATCTGCATTTTGTGCTCACTTTATCATGGTCCCCCTGGAAGAGCTGCAGGAAGCTGGCCTGCGTGCCTGTGGTTCCTTTGACCCCCCGGAAACGCAGGTCATCCCTGGCTCGCTGAAGGTTCCGCATGTCCATAGTCAGGTCCTGGAGCCAAAGGCAGGCTCGCTTCCCCACCGTGGTCAGCTGGGCCGGTCTGGGTGGCCAGAGAAAGCTTATCAAACGCCTCCACTCATTTATAGCTTGATGGACTTCACCAGCTACATCGAGAAAGCAGCAAACACAAAGGAGGCAGGGGAAGGAGACCCACTGGTAATGTGTGAAGCCCAGCGTTGGCAGATCAGCATATTTCTCTGCGAATGTAGCCAGTCTGTCTATCACTGTAGCCAGCTGAGTAAGAGGTGAGAAGGAGGTATGAGATTATCACTGAGGCATGAGATGATCACTGAGGCACGAGATGATCACTGAGGCACGAGATGATCACTGAGGTATGAGATTATCACTGCTCACCCACTACAGCCAGGGGTAGCAACGCAAAAATCCAGCCGTCCACGGCTTCTTTAGTACAGGGACACACTGTTAGTAAATGACTCACCTTTGGTAGGAGAATGTCAAAGCCATCACGCAGGACAATCAGATCCTGAAGGGCCATTAGAAATGAAATGTCAAAATGCACTTCAGGCCACATCTGAATTAGAAAGCATCTACCTGTGAGGTGAACAATGCAGCACGTACACAAAGAATCTCCCAGGAGGACAATCAGAAATGACTATATCACAATAACTATACAATGTAATTAAAAACAATAATAAAATAATATAATCCTCTGGAAATTCATTAAAACCATATTGTACTTGCGTGTACAGACGCTGACTCAGTTTGATTATGGAGCCTTGCCTTTAACCACTATGCCGCCTGCTGATTTGGAAGGGTAGTGCCGCGTGTCCCCTCACCGTGTTGTCCCCCACATAGCAGGACGTAGCCCCCAGGTGGATGATGGGCGCGGCGGTGGGGCAGCAGTGGGCGAAGGTGTGCACATGCGCCATCACGTCGTGCCGAAGCCTCTTCTCCTCCTCTGCCGCCATGGCGAAGTCGACGTCCTCGGCGTGGCTCTCCATCTCGGCCACCTGGGTGTCGGTGATGGGCAGACCAAGGGCCTGGGATTGGCAGGGACAGAGGGGATGAACATGGAGACCGGAGAACAGCCCTGGTCTTCAGATTGCTCTCAAGAACTTGGAAAGACTCCTGTTCGGGCCGGCTGACCAAGGGAAAGGGCTGCTAGCTAACATGCTAACTCGAAAGGTTCTGCTCTTACTTTATCATCAACTTACACCGCCAACTGCTACAGCGGGCCTATCACCGGAAATACTGGCAGCTCTTCCGCACGGCGAACAATTAGACCAGTGTGCCCACCATTTTCCTTCTAATAAATCGGCTAAGCTGATGCATGTGACTTCAGACATTCCTTCATCCATTCATTATGATTTCCTGTCCCTTGCATATACCGCAAAGGATCATAATAGCCACCAAAACTCCTAATGAAATAAACAAATGAACTGCTACAGAACGTGAAATGATTTATTTTTTTAATTTTCAAAGGGCACTAAAGCATTTACCAGCTTCAGATTTCCCCCATAACAATAATAACTGCATTGAATTTCTCAAAATCAAGGAATTACTTAATGAGCCACAGCACAGAAGCCCCTAGTGTGCAGGACCCGGATCCTAAGGGAGAACAGCGCGCCTCCCCAACACAGGTCCCAAATGCAGAACTGTTCAGCAGCTACCGTACGCCAGGGTGCCCCTAGGTACATGGTGCATACTGCACACCGTGAGACCAAAGCATGCCCTGTACCCCCAGCCACTCAAACCCACAGCAAGGCACCGCCTGGGAACTATTTCTGGCCGTGCAATTCGAGACGAGTCGCTAAAGGTCGTCCGCTTCAATCAATGTCCACAGTCTACAGCAAAAATACCTCGGGGACTGAAAACACAACAAAATGGCACGCTATATACCCTCAAAACCAATATACACATGTATACGCTATATACACATAAAACTATTATGCACATATAAATACACATATATACGCTATATACCCACAAAACCAATGCACATGTATACGCTATATATACACATAAAACCAATATGCACATATAAATACACATTTATACGCTATATACCCACAAAACCAATATACACATGTATACGCTATATACACATAAAACCAATATGCACATATAAATACACATATATACACACAAAACCAATGCACATGTATACGCTATATACCCACAAAACCAATACACATATATACGCTATATACCCACAAAACCAATACACATGTATACGCCATATACCCACAAAACCAATACACACATATAAATACACACAAAGACGGTATATACGCTATATAGAAATAGGGGCAATGCCGCAAACCCCGAGAAGAAGGGCACGCGACGGCACCGTACTGTCACACATAAGCAGCGCATATACGCCAGACAGACCTTCTCAGCCATGGCCAGGTAGATCCACAGCCTCCTCCAGGTCGTGAACTTCTTCCTGTCGCTGAAATTGTAGGACATTTCTTTGCTGGCATACCGAGAGACTAGGGGCGACCGATACTTCATAAACTCGTCCCCCGGCGTATCCATGGTTGTACGGCACTGCTGCTAGCAGCAAAGGAGAGTAACAGTAAGGAGAGCGCCTGGCCGCTGGCCCAACTGGTGCCGTCCTTAGCCCCAACGCCAGGCACAACGTGCGCTGCTCATGCGACACTCTGTAACGGAACGCGGCAGTGTGGTCACCATAGTTACGCCATAGGGCCTGTCGCGCGATGCTCGTGCGACACCTTGTAACGGAACACGGTATGGTTACCACGCGGTTACCATAGGGCAGCCTTCCCGGTGTTTTTGTTATCGGTATTAAAGATTAGGTGTAATATGATACAGATTACACTACTTTCGCTGCTGCGGGAAGTTAGAATGGCAACCCCACCGAAAAGGACGGTTATTAACCATTTTAAATAGTTTGCATATATTGCTTTTGCTATGTACATAATAGGTAAATTATATAGGCAAAGGACTGCGCAGTTGCACGTAAACTGACCAGTTCATTTAACATTCTTTCGTACATCTATTTCTGATATATATGCAGGAGTCGCAGCAGTAATTCTTTGTCTTTAACTCTCGGATTAAAGGGAGACTTGTGCATGAACTGAAGTTAGATTTGAGATTATTTTTTTTCTAGGAACAACCGGTATACTAATGTCAACCACCCTCTTAATCACTTCTGATCTGGGTGTTGGGAATCTGTCCCAATAAGGTTTAATCGTTCGTAACGTATTTATTCAAAACATATATAGACGCATTTTCACATTTTATGTTGCAAACTTATGCTAAAATTACTTTGCCTCAGCAGTCCACACTCAATACCCCATAATGTCAACGTGAAAAAAGGATTTCAGATATTCATTAATTAAATAAAATTAAATTAAAAAACTGGAACGTTACACGTACGTATTTAGACTAGAGTGACCACTCGTACGGATTTCATCTGGCCAGCCTGGTTTTCCCTCCCCCTACCTGCCCCCTCTCAAACAATTAGAGCCACCATTCCCCTCCCCTGGTCATGCAATGTGAAAAGGAGTTCAAGGTGTTGGCTTTGCTTCCAAATTCTCCAGATCTCAGTCTGATTGAGCATCTGAGGGATGTGCTGGACAAGCCCGATCCAAGGAGGCTCCACCTTGCAACTTAAAGGATCTCCTGTTAACATCTTGGTGCCAGATACCACAAGACACCTACAGAGGTCTTGTGGAATCCATGGCCCAACATGTCAGACTTGTTTTGGTGGCATTCAGGTGACTTACACAACATTAGGACAGTGGTTTTAATGTTATGGTTGATAAGGGTATTTCAACAAAAATCAAGTCATGAGGTCTGAAGAAATTGCCTGCAGAGCTCAGAAAGCGGATTTCATTGAAGCACAGACCTAGGGAAGGCTACAAAAATCTGCAGCATTGGGGGTTCCCAGGACCATAGTGGCCTCCATAATTCCTAAATGGATACACATATATACGCTATATACCCACAAAACCAATGCACATGTATACGCTATATATACACATAAAACCAATATGCACATATAAATACACATTTATACGCTATATACCCACAAAACCAATATACACATGTATACGCTATATACACATAAAACCAATATGCACATATAAATACACATATATACGCTATATACACACAAAACCAATGCACATGTATACGCTATATACCCACAAAACCAATACACATATATAATTCACATAAAACACATAAACACATAAAACACATACACATAAAAATTCTGGAACAACCAAGAGCCACTCTATAGCTGGGTACCTAGCCAAACCGAGCAGTCTGAGCTCCAGAGGTCCTGTGTGCAGATACAGGAAAATTCCAGGACATTCATCACTGCAACACACTACCAATCTGACCTCAATAAAAGTCTTTATAAAAGACACATGAAAAAAGGCACCTAAGGGATCTTTGGGTGTAATGAAACCAGGATTAAACTTTGACCTCAGTTGGATGTGTCATGCCAGGAGGAAATCGGGCACTGCTCATTACAGGACGATTCCATCCCAGCGCTGACAGCACTTCTTGTGGGGGTGTTATTCAGCAACAGGGAATCTGATTCTAGTCAGGTTTGCTCAAAATACAGATATCCTTAATAAAAATGTGGGAAAGAAATATCTAATTCTCTATGTGCAAAGCTTGTCTTTACAGCCCAGACTGTGGTCTGTCGCCAGTATTCTAGTTATTTTTTCTATGAATAAGACACACATTCAATATTTCATGGGCAATATTTAACAGATAAACTCACCACTAGGTGCAATTTTAACTCACCTTTTAGCTTTTCTAGGTTACTCTTGCAAATGTACAAATTATGTATTTTAAAGCAAATACATTTTTAACTTGTGGCACAAAAATAAACACTGTGCATGGATGCAGTGGTCTGTAGAAGGTACATCCACCCCAAAAACTAATTTACAGGATTAATAACTTTCCCATTTCCCATGTATCCTGACTATGTCATCAAATGAGGTTTATTTATACTTTGCCGCATTTGTAAATATACCATTACCTAGAAATGTTACGTCCATAAACAAGACATTGTCCACAAAGCCATGGACATTCATGACCAGATACAAGAGGGAGATTGGCGGTACACAGAAGCATTATGCCAAAATGCATCTGTGCAGAGGCACAGAATAAAATCATGGTTTCTGCAGTCACGCACTGGTGCTGCATCATTAGGAGTGAAGCCTGTTTTTCGGCACTTCACAGTAAGGGAGGTGATGAGGAGGGCAGGAGCAGCTCTGCAGACTCCTCTCGGCCTGAAGGAGCAGCAGATTCATTCCATGTTTAGGACTGACATTGAGCGTTTTCGGAAGTAAATATCCAGCGCCAGACCCCATTGGTTCACTTCATGTTTTTATTAGGAAATAACCACCACATTCTAGAGCAAAACCAAGCGCTATATACAGAGTAACATGGCTCGCTTTAAATAAATCCACAAGAAACAGAACTACTTATTAGACTGACACTAAGCGTGCCTAGAACCATATTAAAAAGATACTAATAGTAATGTGTACATACAAACTTGCACTTTAATTGTAACAGTAATCTACTGACATTTCATGTAAAAGGTGAGAGTCCAGCAGGGGCATGCAGATTCAGTGCTGTCAAGATTCACTTCTAGTCAGCAGAGACGTGTAGGTGGCTCCTGCTGAACTTCTCGTCTGGCTCTTCTTAGGACGCCACTTTGTTGCCACCTTTGCTCCTCCTATTCTTAGCATTTCGCACCTCCTCCATGAGGTCCTTGAGATACTGGATCTCCTTACTGATGGAGTCTGCCTTCTCCTCCAGCTCCATGTTCCTCTTCTCCAGCTCAGTGCATTCTACAGTCAGAGCCTCCTGCTCTGCTCGCTTCTTCTGCCGGTACCGGGTAGCAGCAGTCTTGTTCTGCTCCATCTTCTTCAGCTTCTTCTCCACCACCTTAAAGCCCGTTCCCGTGGAGGACGACTTCACTTTCCCAGTAGGCGCCACATTAGATTTCGACGAAGGGGAGTAGGGCTTGGTCCTGGAAGAGCCAGCAACGTGACCCAGAGGGCTAAGGCAGGGCTGGGGAGACTCGGCCACAGAACTGATGCCACTGTCGCTGTCAGAGTGGTCGTCACGGGCGAGAGCTGCAGGACTGCAGACAGCTGGCAGCTTCTCCTCGGGGGACAAGAGGACGACCAGAGATGGGGAAAAGGAGAGGATGATCTTCGGCACCAGCGTGCTGTCAACGGACGCCACCTTTTCACTTTCAGAGACATCGACCTCGCTGCCCAGATCCAGGGTGAAGCTGGGTGAAGGGGGGGGGAGGGAGGGAGATGGGACCGGGGAGGGGGCCTCGACCTTCATCTTCTCGGGCACCGCTGAGGAGAAGGCGGGGTCTTCCGGCAGGCTGACGTCCATGTCTTCAGCGATGGAGGTGCTAAAGGGACTGGGCACGGGCTGGGGATCCAGGTCCAGGTGGGGCTCCAGGGAGGCAGTGAGACTCTCAGGGGAGGTTGGTGCTTCATCGGTGTCACAGGAGCCCACCAGGGAGTCCAGGTCCAACTCACTCAGGTCGATCTTCTCTGCCATCCAGTCCATGCCAGAGAATGCATCCTCTACAGAAAAAATGAAATAGCCGTCAGTACAGCAGCTTCAGATAGTCAGAAATGTACTATCCATCTATGGATGGCATGGCTCTTTTAGTGCACCCTGGAACAGGCAACGTGCTGGGCCGAGGGCCGACAGCCCTGACCGTGAGACACAGGCTGCACGAGTCCTGTGAGCCAAGCTGGACAGCAGTACAGAGGAACACAAGGGGCCTCACCTCTGTGTGTCTCCGGACTGATGGTAGCATCCAGCAGCTCATCAGGCAGCCAGGGCAGGGAGAGCAAGTCTGCGTCTAGCTTGTCACCCAGAAGTGGGAGCTGGGGGGAGGCAGGGGAGAGGACCGGAACAGAAGCGGGGAAGGGGTGGCCATAATTCGGGGACGAGGAGAAGGGGGAGGACACCCCCCCTGCTAGGGATTCTTCATCTTTGTCCAGGAGGGAACCCAGAGGGTCAACCGTCTGATACAAGGGCCCCCAGAGGGCCCCGGAATCTCCCAGGCAAAGTGTGGGACTCAGAGACATGGCTGCCAGTCAAGGGGGCGTTTGATTGGCCAAGCAAGACAAGCGAGTGCTTGAGAGACGGGAAGTCTGATGTGAAGTCGAGCTGTTCTCCTATGCTGTCGACTACAGCAGTGCTGTGGGTTACTTCAAGGGACCTGCAAAATAGAGAGCATTTTAAGAGACCCCTTCCAATGCAATGAAACACTCATGTGAAATCCTTATTAAATGCATAGGAACATAGTCCCATGTCTCCGCAACTGTCCCTCACATTAATGTAATGGCTATAATAGCATTTTAAAATGCAAATGTACTTAATGATCTAAGGCATGAAGCTTAAAAATACTCTGGCTTGGACGGCTGGCATTTCCATATATGGGCATGGCCCGACCACGAGCTCCGCCCCTCCCTGTCTCGCGACCAAGGATGGCAAAGCCTTCTCCATAGCAACACTAATGACGGGGACGCGCGCCCCCCTCCCCCCGCGCGCGCACAGGCCGGGCGCGCCGCGGGGCGCCCAGGCTTCGGGGGCGCGCAAGGCGCCATTTTGACCAACACCTCGTGCTCGGCGGAGGAGAATAAGCGCCATCTTAGGACTGCCACGCTGTCAGAAATGCCCCCCAGCGTGGCCGAATAACGTACTTAGGCGTACCATTACACTATTAAAGACACCAAATAAATTAATACAAGCACAAGTTAGTCACACCATCTGAATCGAGACACTACAAATGGCGCGTGCCAGCTAATCCCGGCGAACTACTTTCATATTTAATATTATACTGTCCGGACAGAAGGCGTCCGCCAGCCAAACAAGACGCCCATACGAAGCTTGGAATAAAAACGCCTTTATATCCAGCAGAACACTTAATAATAATAATAATACATTTTATTTATATAGCGCTTTTACATGAACTCAAAGACACTTGAAGGTCGAACAAAGGTTACTTACGCCATTTTGCCAAAGAGATAGAAAGCCAGTGCACTGGGTGGCTGCACTGCTGCGTTTGCCGCTGCTGAGAGAGCCGCTGCAAGCCGTCACACTGCCATTTCGGCCACGGAGCGAAGCCGCACGGAAGGCAGGGACAGAAACCACAAACGCTACCGCCTGCTCCGATAAAAGCACCGGGCTTCGGCCTAGGTCCCTATTTATAGCACCGCACTACATCCCTGCGTGTTCCTCCGCGGCGGAGGGGCGCTCGTATCAATGCGCCGGTAACGCCGTTTTCCATTGGCTAGACGGCGAGCCTAGGACTTTGGCGTCACCAGTGGGCTCACGCGATACCTACCAATCGTGTGCGCGTTGTAACATTGTTGCCATACATATATTTGCACAACAAAAAATAATAATTTACTATAAGTAACCAAGAAACTGGATTTAATCAGATATGTGAGGAGTTCACTGCCGGTGTCTTTTTGTTGCCAGGTTACCAAGTTTTCCCCTGAATTACTTTAGTACATCACACACATAAATTACACCTGAAACAGACGTCCACTGTTCAGTGAGCTGGATATGCAATCCGTATGCGACATAATGTGTACTGGATAAATAATCCATTCATTATTTTGAAGAATATTTTGAAACACTGATCATTTTTAGATTAAATATTTTTTCTGAAGATAAATGACCATTTAATGAATTTAGGCTTCATCCCCACCCCCTGTTCAGAAGAAATACTTGGAACATGGATGGATTACGAGTGCGTCGTTTTGTACCATTTATCCGGTTATTGGAAGCAGTGATTATGGCGCCCCCTGGTGTGCATATGGAAATAGTGCTAGACTGCTGCGTAAAAGCTGGATGCGGGTCACGTGATCATTACCAGCTATGTGGCGGGAAAGCGCATTAATGGATGATAAAGGAAAATGTGTGGATCCTACAAATTGGCGGAATGTTACTGTTTTGGGCAGGAAAATCTGCAATGAAAGAGAGAGGAATCGTGATAATAAAATAATGCTGACACTGATAATTTATTTGGTTAAAGAAAATAGTTTATCCAAATATGACTTAAACATTTCAAAGTAGTAAAGATAATAAAATTAGCAATAGCAATACGTGTTTGAAGGACAGGATTAAAGACAAGTTCATTCTTTGTCTTCTCATAATATTTTGTATTTATAAAATTTAGGAATTCTTATTAGTATTCGTTAATAATAGCTCAAAATTTTTGTATTGCAAATATTTTTGCTCCAGAACTGTACAGTTTCTGTAGCTTCAAGACATGCAAATCATGAGTCCGTATTTATTTTTGGAGGACCAAGGGGAGTTCTATAAAGGATCATAATGAGGTGAGGTCTGCAGCTCTCTTCTGGAGAATATCTCCCTGACATGGTTGACATCATGAAGGCTGTCCTGGAGCTGCAGAGCAAGTTCCCGGATACTTGCAGAATATTTGTTGGAGGAGTCTTTCTTTGACTTTTGGCTTTCCTCCCCAGGGAAGCAGCCGTCCAGATGCTGGGCAAAGCCCTGCAGGATGCCGCTGGACCGGGCTGCTGCCTGGACGAAGCTGACGTTGTGTGCTGCTAGCTGCACCTCCTTGGGAACTTGCAGGGTACCCCCACGACACATCAGCTGGGGGACGTCGTGCTTCTCAAGCTCGCTCACCCCCACGGCGACGAACTCCAGGCTCTGGTCGATGTCCTCCACCTCTGCTCTGTACTCCTCCACTATCCTCTCCACCGTCTTCCGCCCGCTGTTGTTCCATTTCTTGTTCAATATGGCAGCGCTGGCCCCCGTCACCCCCCCGGCTGCTATCGCTCCCACCCCCACTGCCGTCACCACTAGTGAGGTGCCCAAGGTCAGGGGGGCCAGGACAAGGCCTGTCACGGTAGCCACGCCCCCAAGGGCCCCCGTAGTGCCCCCGCTAATGGCTCTGACTTTCAGGCTCCTGCTCGATTTGTCAAATTTGTCAGCAGTGGTGTTCAGCTCTGTTATGTGAGCCCTGAGCGCACCATCATGCTTCTTCAGATAGCTGAGGAAGAAGTCGATTCCCCTCTGGATTCTGTTCACTTTTACATGAAATATTCTGGAAGAAGACAAATATTAGTCACAAACTTTGCTTTTCTCATAATCATGCCTGACACCTCTACGTGTTCAGACTGACCAAAGAAACAGTGTAGATATTAATTACTATGAAGAACACAAATCCAGCTCAGAAACACTCTTACTCTGTCTCGTCTTCCTCGCTGGAGCTGTGCCCTAGCGATATGGTTTCCCAGGCTGAAAGGAAAACCACAGTGAAATACTTATAAAAAGGAAATACTTTCAGCAGTACGGCACTGTGGTCAGAGAACTGCCACACCACATTAACGTCTCTGTGCAACACCTCAAAGGAAACATTCTGCCAAAATCAGCTGCAAGAACGACTCACGCTGCACTGTGCGCCACCACTCGGCCAGCTCGCCTTCGTCCTAGAGCAGAAGAAGCAGCATGTAGCTCTGACCACATAAGCAGACCCTGGACATGGACAGGCAGATGCCTGCACCATGCTTCAAAGACATTTGTAGCATATCAGGAATGTAATGTACACTACTTGGCCAAAAGTATGTGGACGCCTGCTGGTCCAACATCTCATTCAAAACCCAAGCATATTACTATAAACTTGGTTGCAGTTTGTTGCTGTAAAGCCTGCACTCTTCTGGGGAGGCTTCCCATTAGACAGTGGAACATTGCTGGTGTGATTTGCTGCCATTTAGGTTGGTCATTGATGCAGGGGGATCAGCTGCCTTTACGTCAGCTAGTGTGATCTGCCACTGGAACTGAACTGACTCCCTGTCATTTCCACTTTATAATCACTGCACTTTCCAAGCTTTTTCATGCTGACATCCAAAACAGACATTTGTTGTCTTTCTGGGACATACATCACAAACATTTATGTCACTGTAATATTTCAATGAACAGACATTAATCAGCTATCAATATGTCAAACAATACAAAGCACCCCAATTTGAAACGTGAACATGTATTTAATTTATTAGTTTTCTCTTATTTCTATTGTCCACATTATACTTTTTTGTATCTGGACCCAAAATCACAAAATACAAGTCACTGTGACACTAGTAAAATAGACATTCAATCAGTACAAAAAGAACATTAAATTAAACACCAAAGAATATAAAAATCCCAACAACTCGCGCACCTCAGTCTTAGTGTTAGCAATATAAACCTTGTTTTATTTTTTTAAAACTTTACAGATTTCCCGTTAATTTTTCTTACTGAAGACCTTTTGCTCTCCAGGTCAGATCTAGGCCCTGTCAGTCCTCCTAAGCCATGTGCCATTTGTGGCATTTCTCAACCAGCAGGTCTAGTCTGGGCACAGTGTTTGAGAGAGCAACTCTGAGATCATGCTCAACATTTAATCCGTTTCTGTATTTACTCTTAATGTATGCCAGAGTAGGAAACTCACACGAGATTGTAGTACCAAACCGAATTAGCACATTGACAGATTTCCAAGCCAAGCAGGATAATTCTATCTGCTTCAAATGAGCAACTCAAAACTGGGAAAGTGTGGCTGCCTGAAACAGTACCTCACTGGCTTGAAAAAGGAAGTCAGAACCAATGTCCGCTAGGCCTTCAATTCTGACACATTAAAAACGCTAATAACCGATTGACAAGGTTGTCCATGCATATATTTAAATGTGATTATCATTTACAAAATTAACAGAGGTACACTGTCATTTCTAACTGTATCCTGGAGATACCCCACCACTAATAAAACGCTATCCCTTGAAGTTCCTCTCTTTGCACTGGAAGAACTGGTTTGGCTTTCTACATGGTTTCGATTTATAAATGACAATGGCAACAAGTGAAGCGCAGCAGGTGAAAGGAGTGCCAGCAGCGAGAACGAGCAGCGGGAGCTAGCAGCAGGAATGAGCAGCGAGAACGAGCAGCGGGAGCCAGCAGCAGGAATGAGCAGCGAGAATGAGCAGCGAGAACGAGCAGCGGGAATGAGCAGCGAGACCGAGCAGCGGGAGCCAGCAGCAGGAATGAGCAGCGAGAACGAGCAGCGGGAATGAGCAGCTAGAACGAGCAGCGGGAGCCAGCAGCAGGAATGAGCAGCGAGAACGAGCAGCGGGAGCACGCCTGGAGGCAGGAAGCGGGCTCAGGGTCTGAACAGTTATGGTGGGCAATGTCCCGCTCTTCGGTCCCAGTACAGCCCCTGGTGGTTTGCTGACAGGGGTAGTGCCAGCGGATTGACTGTTCCTATAGTCATTAGTGTCGGGTATATAATAGGCGAGATGATTCTTTTTTGGGACGTAGTTCGATTTATTTTGTTTACCTAAAAGACTTGTTCAGATTCGTTCACAAACTAGTTCAATGGCTATTCCTGTATGCATAAAATAGACCTGAAACAGTAACCGATTGTCAAAACAGCCATTTATATTTAGGCTCAATAGTACTACGTAATAAGTTAAATACCACCAATAAGTCATGTGAGAAAAAAATATTTTTTATTGAATTAAAGTCTTAAAGTTTCTCTACACTATACCTTAGCTACTAATGTTTGTTAAAAACGCAAACCTAAACTATTTTGAATCCTGAAAATGTTCTAAAATCTGTGCGAAAAACCAGAATCGCTTGGTCGTTTGGTCACTATAGGCATATACGGCACTAGTTCATGTAAAAACATTTAAATTACCAGGTAAAAAAAATCAATATCTTAACGTTAGAATCCAGTCTGAAAATGAAACATTTAATATGAACAGAATCGATATTTCCGCACATCCTTACTGAATGGACAGCACTGTTGTACTGAACATAAGAACACATCAGGCCCAAGCTGATTCGGTATAGATATAAATACCATATGTTACAACATTGAAAGGTTTGGTCACAAAATGCAATAAACGCCCAGAGCAATAAATCATGTTTTAAAGAAAAATTATTACTTTTAAGGTGAACTATAAGTGGAAAGCAGAGTTAAGGTTGGAAAGACTAAAATGGCGTGTATCGTGTTTTGCGGTCGAACTCTACAACAGTTTAAAATTACACAATATACAAGCCATCAGCAAATGGTCAGCAACTCAAAACGTGACACCCCTTACTTAGGGAAACATTGCTCTAATTTATAGGGGTATCCACATACTTTTGGCCATGTAGTAAATGTTGAAATCTGAGCTAAACTTTAGGAATGCATTTGTAAAACGCGAGCCAGTTACCTCTGACTTCTCTGTGTCATGCGCATCCTGGCTCCCTTGATACGTGTCCCGGTCCAGGGTGGAAGACTTCTTTTTGGGTAAGGGTGGGGGGGGCCTGTGGACAGCCTCCGTGGGAGACCCTTCATCCTGTGGGCTCTAAAATCACAGGGGCTTCAGAAACAAACTGGGACTTTTTATGTAAGGAGATGAACGATTTGCCGCCTCCCCGGTGTGCCTCTCACATGATCTGTCAATAGATCCAAATAAACAGGAGTTGGCCCAGATTGCAGCGGGGATGCAGGCTTCTGTCTCTGGGGCACCGGTGGGGGCTGCCGTAGGGGACGTGGAAGACTGTCTCTTTTGGCTAACTGTTCAGCTCAAAAAAAGAGAGAACTATGAGTCTGAGAATGGTCACGTCCCTCTGGGCTGGCAGACAGCAGCTCTACCACTGGTTACCAAATGCTACCTTCAAACTCATCCCTGCTCCTGCCTCTTCAACATGGGAGCCATCCTGGGTGTCCAGGGCAGCACACGGCCCAATGGCGGGCAACTGGAGTGGGTGTAAGGGCTTCGGGGGTACGGGAGGCGGCTGGCGGGCATTGATGAAGTCCTTGGCATCCTGTCATCATAGCCAGATATGAGCGTTCTTTGAAAATGTAAAGGAATTTAGGTTCACAAAAGTCCTGTGACTTATTACTGATTCCACCCAAATTGTAAATGATGCTTTTCCAAATGCAGTCTGTCAAGCTCATATTTCTGTAATAAATGGTTGCAATGAGTTTTAAAATCAGTCACTATTGTTATTGTTAGCATAAGACCTGATTGTTATTTTTATGTACAGTCACAGTCGTCTTTTAAGGTAAAACATTACCATTTCACAAACACACCACTAGAGCAGCCCAGCTATGAATTCAGTAGCATAAACGGCCCAAACTGCAGCGCAGATCACAAACCCTGTTACCTCCTCTGAGTTCTGGCCATGGGGCTCCTCGTAGATGTGCTCCTGGGATGTAGTGGGTGCTGGTGGCAGAGGCTTCCTACAGAATAATTGGCTCCCCTTGCCGCTGGGAGCCTAAACGTTTGGGAAGTTTGCATGCAGTAAGGTCTCGTGTCGTGGAGTTTATCACTGCTAGCTAATGCGAATGCTGCGGTCACCTCTGAGTTCCTGTCAGCCTCTGCAGCTCTGTGGGGATGCACAGGTGGCTCGGGATTGTCAGAGACGACCCCCAAACGCGACGCTGCTCCTGGTAATGGTGGCAGAGGCTTCTTGGAGGCCTGCAGCTGGCTTCTGGGAGTTTGGCTGGTCTGGGAGTTCTTCGAGATTAATGTTTGAATATTGAGTTTCAATTCTGAAAATTTGTATTTACTACCTCAAATAACCAGAAATGCTATCCAAGAAATATTATGCAATTTCCCACTTCTGATCAAGTTCATGAAATGTAAAGGTTTGAAAAGCAATACTATGTTCTTATGTTCTTATGTTCTTAACTTTTACCTCCACAGTGGTCGGTCCTGGGACTGCAGAGTCCTGCTTGTTTTTGGGGTGCAGATTGGTCCCGGTCAGAAAAATAGTCCTGGGAAATAGAGGTGGAGGCTGGGGAAAGAGATTCCAATAGGAGCTGATTTAACACTGATGTGTTAACTTATAAAATACGCATGTCATTTTCACTGCAATGGTCATTATGTAACCGTACAGATAACTGCTGTTACTTATCATCAAAAATTTTGGGGGTCAGATTATCTAGATAATCTGGCTCCCTCAAAACCTTCTGTGGAGAATGAAGTAGGATTTTGGCTCTGAATTGTGTTCAGTATTGTCATTTTTAAAAACACAGGCAAATAAATCTGCAATTGATCAAATGCTTTGGAATCTTTGGGAATATACAGCTATAAATTTTTACAAAGGCCGGCAGTTATCAATGGAATTATCTCGAGAATGAAGTCCCTTTGCAAACATAGTACTGGTTTAACCTGTTCTTTGAGTTTCATACTGTTTTCATCTTATATTAGTTGATGTTTTTTTTTAAAAAGAAATGTCTACACGTTGGTTAATTATTTCCCAGTTTTTAAGTCTTTCTCTTTCTCCGTCTTCTCTGTGACCTGAAAAGCATCATGTACTTTTTGTTTCTGAATTAAATTTGTGTAAATGAAATATCGCCTTTTAAGGTTCCATCTGATACATATTATATCCTGACTCATCTACACAGTTTCCTTTTAGTACAGTTTAAAGTAGAACAGTGTGAGCTTACATTTGTCATGTTTCTGTCTGCTTTGTCCATCTTCAGTCCCTAAGCGGTGTTCTTCCCATGCCTGAGTTTCTGAGCTGAGTCCCAGCTGCACGGCCCTGTGCTCCCCACTGCCTCCAGAACACAGGCCGGGCGGATCTTTAACCGTCAGCAAACCCCACCTCTTGTTAGCATCTAGATAACAAACAGGTTTCCCCAGTGTTTGAAGTGCGCCGGTGTTGTCACCTCACTATTCATTACCGCTAGATTATCCGAGGTGCCCGGGACATGAGAAACCACCCCAGTGCTCTGCAGATAAAAAGGAAGACCTGAGTACCGGCCCACTGGGCTCCCCACTCTCATAAATAAAGCTGGTATTTCTGAGAATGTCCTAATTAACTACAAGGTACTGCATAAGG
>JAODKM010000043.1:9119002-9147936 GCA_026780845.1 Petrocephalus sullivani
TTATCCGAGGTGCCCGGGACATGAGAAACCACCCCAGTGCTCTGCAGATAAAAAGGAAGACCTGAGTACCGGCCCACCTCCAGCACTGGGCTCCCCACTCTCATAAATAAAGCTGGTATTTCTGAGAATGTCCTAATTAACTACAAGGTACTGCATAAGGTTTTCAACAAATTGGACATTATCTGTTTTTCAGATATAATCTGACTTATCTGTTGCCAAATGCTTTCCACAGGGCCCCTACACACCACTTTTGCTTACAATTCAGACTTTAAAAACACATAGGAATTCATACCCAGTTGTTGATTTTTATCAGTTCAAGCTGTTAAGTACTGCTGTCAGCAACAGGTTTTGTGATATCCGTGTTTATTGTTGCTTTTTGTCTCTTATTGTGCAGTTACATAGTAAAAATAGCGATGTAAGAAAGTGATATTGCCTGTTTATTTTGAGATTATAAATAAATTTATAAGTAGACACAATGTGGCGGCTTGATGGGCACTTTCATATGACTTGTACAAAGATGGGACGATACAGAAAAGAGGGTCAATCAATGCTGACCAATAAGAGCTCTCATTTTAGCGATTACAACCAATCAGAAGGGCGAAGAGGCGGGGTCTCTGGGGAACCTTAGCGGCGCGGAGGGCAGGAAGGTGCTGGCAGAGCCTATAGTGTGTAGTATATGCCTGCTGTGACCGCGTCCCGAGGATGATGAGGAAGCGATGGCACCTTCTCGCATTCGTCACCGTAATGTTTGTGCATCAGAGCGACGCCCTTATCAGGTACCGTACCATGGCAGACGGAGACACTGATAAACTTTATGTAATGGAATATAACAGCATTTACAATCTCCATTTATACTGTATACTTTTGTCCACAGCGTGGGTTTATATTGATTTACACAAGCACGTGCATGCGTTTAAAAAGCTGAAAAGGAAACGAAAGAAGTAACCTGTAATATACATTATTTTGCATATTAAATTGTATTTGGGCAGTGGACTTCCGTTTAAACTCTTCTCAGTTAAAAGGGCGTAGTTTGTATTATGCCATTATGCCAAGTCATGTGACTCCGGATGGACAGCCGTATCCGTAGCCTTGCATAAGAATATTGAACATTATTACATTAATATTTAACAGTATAATTCCCTCGTTACAGACGCGATCACTCCGAGTGGCCGCGCTTGTTAGATAAAACGGGGAATTAGAGCGAGAGCGGAGACCTTTACGCGGGTATATGTGTGTCAGTATGAAGGAGCACTCTCTGTGATGCTATGCGCAGACACACGCCCCCCCGGCAGGGTCTCTCTGCGCAGGATGCGCTCTCTGTGATGCTATGCGCAGACACACGGCCCCCGGCAGGGTGCCTCTGCGCAGGATGCGCTCTCTGTGATGCTATGCGCAGACACACGGCCCCCCGGCAGGGTCTCTCTGCGCAGGATGCACTCTCTGTGCTGCTATGCGCAGACACTCGGCCCCCCAGCAGGGTGCCTCTGCACAGGATGCGCTCTCTGTGCTGCTATGTGTTGACACTCGGCCCCCCGGCAGGGTGCCGCTGCGCAGGATGCGCTCTCTGCGCCGGCAGCTCTGCGACAGCGGCCTGACGCTGCAGCAGCTGCAGGCCAAGGCGGTGGGGGCAGCAGGGCACAGCACCACCAGCAGCAGCCAAGAGGCGCCCATAGAGCCGCTCACCAACTTCATGGACGTGAGTCCGATCCTCACAGTCTAATATGCGTGTAATACATGAGTATACAGCAGCTGAAGCTGGAGCTGACAGGCAAATCCGGGGAGCTGCCCCGATCCGGAACCAGCTGACGGCAGCCCACCCTCTCTCCCCAGGCTCAGTACTACGGCGTCATCAGCATCGGATCCCCGCCACAGAACTTCTCCGTGCTGTTTGACACCGGCTCCTCCAACCTGTGGGTGCCCTCCGCCAGCTGCTCCTTCTGGGACATTGCCTGCTGTAAGTCGGTGACCCCCGGGGGGGTCCGAGACCATGCTCCTACTCGCAGCTTTCACATTTTTGCCCCATTTCGACATCGGATTATTGCGCTGAATTATTGTAGATTAAATCTTGCGTAAATGAGCAGGACTTCTGGCTATGAACCCGTATCTTCTCTGATAACTATTGCCCAAAGGAAACATTTCATTTTGCAAGGAGATAAGTAATATTTAATAACACACTTTTCAGGGACCTACCAGCCTCAGAGCGATCTTACTGCCACAAAAAGGCACCTCTCTGTTGAGTAGTGTCTACATGGGGCTGATTATCTTCACTGATGGCGTGTAGCCACTCAGCATGACCAGGACTGGCTTTCCTGCTCTCACAGGGCTCCACCGGCGATACGATTCCAGGAAGTCCAGCTCCTATGAGAAGAACGGAACCAAATTCGCCATCCGGTACGGCAGCGGCAGCCTGAGCGGCTTTTTCAGCCAGGATGTGGTCTCGGTGCGTGAGTGGCCGGGTTTTTTTACAAAAAGCATCCTTTCTGTGTGTTTGGCGGTTTGTTGGACGGACCCGTCTGTCTGTGCCCATGCATTTCCCCAGCTGGCCGGTTTGGTGGTTCCCAGGCAGCAGTTCGGCGAGGCAGTCAGCCAGCCGGGCATCGTCTTTGCCATGGCTCGCTTCGACGGCGTGCTGGGCATGGGCTACCCTTCCATCTCCGTCGCCCAGGCCACGCCCATCTTCGACTCTGCCATAGCAGCCAAACTGCTGCCCCAAAACGTCTTCTCCTTCTACCTCAGCAGGTGCGTGGAGATCGAGCCTCACCTGCGGAATGTGTGTGTGGGCAGCTGCACGTCGGGGGAGGCAGGAAAGGGACGGCGTGGCCCTGTCGGGTTTGCTGGGCTCAGTTTATTGTACTTATTCTGTCTTAGTGTCTCACTGTACAATGAATTACCATCTCGTTACTGTTCTCAGTACCATTAAGGAAGCGGAGGCCTTATTCCACTTCCATCCTGATTTACCGACTTAACGTGCTGCCGGTAAGAATGCCGCCCGCTTGTTGATGTCTCACCTAGAGACCCCGCGGCACCTGTGGGCGGCGAGTTGATCCTCGGGGGCGTCGATGAGCAGCACCACCAGGGGGAGCTGCACTACCTGAACGTGACCCGCAAAGCCTACTGGCAGATCAGAATGGATGGGTGAGATCCCGGCTAGGCTTCCTGCCAGCTCCGTCTCGGCCCTCACAACCTCCCACCCTTAGCTGCTTCCCCAATTCATCGCCCCCGCAGTGTCGGCGTGGGCCACCAGCTGGGGCTCTGCGAGGGCGGCTGCCAGGCCGTCGTCGACACGGGCACGTCCCTCATCACTGGCCCCGCCCAGGAAGTGCGGGCCCTGCAGAAGGCCATCGGGGCCTTTCCCTTACTGATGGGCGAGGTAACCGCAGACAGTGCTGCTCTGGCCACCTGTTGCATCACTTCCTGTTACGCTTTCAGCAGCTATTGCATTACAGAGCATGGATATTCCTCTTTTTCAGTATTTCATTGACTGCAAGAAGATCCCATCTCTCCCAGTAATTTCCTTTACTCTGGGAGGGAAGCAGTTCAACCTGACGGGGGAGGATTACATCCTGAAGGTATCAGCGCCCCCCCCCCCCGCCCTGTTTGGGTCGTGTCCTACTGCTGCATGGGGGTAGAGCTGACCTCCTCCTGTCACCCCATCCTCTCCCATGCAGGAGTCCCAAATGGGCCAGAAGATCTGTCTGTCTGGATTCATGGAGCTGGACATCCCCCCCCCGGCAGGGCCCCTCTGGATCTTGGGAGACGTCTTCATTGGCCGGTATTACAGCGTGTTTGACAGGGACGCCGACCGAGTGGGCTTTGCTCCATCAAGGCCGGGGCCCTAGGAGGGGGGTTTGGGGGGGGGGCAGGATGACGAGAGCGAGACAGACCCCCACAGGAGCCCAGTCTCAGGAAGCAAAAGGCTTATTTGATTCTGCAACGTCGCTGCGAGATGTGATAGTGTGACCAGTTAGCAGCCGCTCTTTCAGGAAGTACGCCTATTTCAGCTATGCGGCAGTGGCTTTGCTGAAACGCCCGCTTCAGTGGCCCTGCTCTTACTGATGCTGTGCAGCTGCACTGCTTTAGCAAGCTGAGCTGAGCTGTAACCAGATGACAGTGTAACACGACGTTTCACGACCTGTTAGAATGCCAGAGGAATAAAGATAACAGATGTCAACTTCATCTCCTTTAATAAAGTACAGAAAAACATAACACAATCCAGGCGCTTGGAAACATGTCCCCTGTGCACGCCCTGGCCCGATGTGGACGGGAAACAACCTAATTCTAATTCTGCAGGCCCAGAGGAGGCCGAGGGTAAAAAGAGCTATGCTTCCTCCTGCTTGTGTGTCACACGCATTCACCCGACAGGAAGTGGTCCCACGACAGGCACGCCTGTTATTCTAGCTCAGGGCTCGCACTTGACCGTCCTGCGTCAAATCGGCAGAAAACCCAAAACAAAGAACAGTAGGGCTCTGCTCTCAAAAGACCATTCATGGAACAGAAAAGACTGCTGGGTAGTTACCGAAAACGCATGAAGAAACACAGTTGATGTTTGACCCTACTGCAAGCATCTGTGGCACTACCTGTTTTTTTTTGCAAAATACGCACATATTTAAAACTAGAGAGTAAGAGCACCTTTATTTTCAGGTTGGAGGATAAAAACGACACTAAGATTCAAGGGCAGTTGCAAGTCTGGCACACAAACCTTACATGGGCTCTGAGGCTTCCTGGAAGCTGGTAGGATGTGACCATTTAACCACAGAACACATCTCCCACAGTCAGCTGGACAAATGGAAGCAACCGCACTCGAATGATCGGACCGGCAACTCCGGGTAGAGCCAAAAGCCCAGAGAGCTTCCATCCCTGACTCTTCTGAGCGACATTAACTAATGGGTGCTTCAGAAAGCGGCTTCTGTTAGAGGAGATATGAAGCATGCAGAGGAGGCCTGAGCCCCTAACACAGACACAGCAGAGCGAGTCAGAGGCAGGCAGACAGGCCCACGCTTGTGCGAATTTCCCGGTGAAGCAGGGTCACCCGCTAGCACTGCTGACATACTGGCTACATCAGAATAATAAATACAAAAATAGTAGTCTACAGATAAATTGTACACTTCTTTATTAAATTTCATTACTTGCCAGAAAAGAGTAACCATAAAAAGTAAATAAAAAGCTCTCATACTGCTTTAGTGGAAGGATGAGACACAGTGGTCAACAGAGGTTCAGAAAACAAGAGGCCAGCGTGCAAAGGGGGGGCGATGAAGGCGTCACAGCCAGCTGGGAGGTCGCCCTCCAGCTCGCGGGGGCAAAGACCCACCGCTGACGCTAACGTGCTTCATCGCTGACCACCAAGGCCCTCTTCAGATTGTCTCCTCATCTCCCTTCATCACAGAGCGCACACACACGCACAAACACACACCCTGCATCTTCTTGAAACACTCCCCCCTCCCCCAAGAGATGATTCTCACACATATCTGCACGGTCTTTTTGGTTTTAAAATAAATTGATTGCTCACACTTAAAGAGCCCGAGATTAATTAGCAGGAAAAAAAAAAACCTGTAGCCAGTTTCAGGTAAAACAAACGTCCCACCTATTCATACTTTACTATTAGTTTGACGTTTTTGTCTGGTTTTCAAGCTTCATAAACAAGGCGTGGTCAGTATCTATGGGAACGTGACCCCCAGCCAGACTAGGAACGGCAAAGGAAAACACTGTTATCGGCACGTGCTGAAAAACCCACTTAGCCTTCTGCTATGCGGCTCGGGGATCGCATGGAAAACTAGGATATTGTTAGGACAGAGGGGAAAAAGTGGTAACGCAAAGGACAAAGACACGCCATTTCTGTGCATGTCTCACCTGGCTCTGCAAGGGACCCTAAGTGGCAGACAGGAGTCACATGGCTGCACTCTGCTGACCTCCCACCATGTTGGGGGCCCTCGGAATACAACAGCCTGAGTCTCCAGGTCCCGCTAGCTCTCGAGTGAAGCACCGGCCTTCCTCCTCATTGCAGGAGGAGGATGGAGAACAGCATCCCGGCCATAAAGGAGGAAAACCCAAATGGGATAAAGTGGTGATCATTCATACATTTCATTTTATTGGTCGGGTGTGTAACCCCTGCAGAGCAGCCAATCAAACGACTTGGCACAGAGCCTGTGGGAGGGGCCCGCTTCGTCATACCGACAAAGGGTCACGGGACGGAGGGCAGAGTAACGCGCATCACCACACGCCGCTGTTCGGTCAGGGCATGAGACGTTCAGGCTCTGACGAGCGAGGTAAGGGGAGGCAGCTCTCAGGAGACCTCACGCAGGAAACGGCAAACGGGGGTCCCAGCTTACGGGCTCCTCAGCAGGGTCTCGGGGTTGGACAGGGCGCAGTAGAGGGTATAGCCCAGCTCGTCCACCTCCTCGGGAGTCAGCTCGCAGAAGAGGTTGACCTTGGGATCGAGGGCGCAGGGTAGCCTCCCGGCTTCTAGGTGTCCCACTAGCGCGCGCAGCAGCTCCAGGAAGCGGTCAGCCAGCGCATCCTGAGTCCAGTCAGTGTCAGCCTCGCCGAGCAGCAGCAGGGCGTTGGTCAGCTGGCTGGACGAGAGGCGGCACAGGGCCGGGTTCACCCGGCACACGGCTTTGGCCAGTTTGAGGCAGAGGCAGCGGCAGCCGGCATCCTCCTGGTCGAGGGCTCGCAGCTTGGCCGTCTCCGCCGCCCGGAAGCTCTGTCGCCACAGGTTCTCGTGGCGCTCGGCCCAGCGGTGCGGCTTTGCGATGAGCGAGACGCCGTCCTCCATGGCCAGCAACGGCAGGAAGTCCACGTAGAGCCGCCGATCCGTCTCGTACTGCACCTCCAGGCACAGCGTCTCCGAGGGGACCACGGGCCGGATGACGTAGTCCAGCACGCTGCCTATGGCCGGCCAGTTGATGGAGCCCGCCACCAGCTTTTCAAAGGTCTCCAGCACGGCCTTAGGGGACAGGTAGCCCCCAACGACGCAGCGGTCCCAGTAGCTGCTCCCCCGGGGGAAGTACTCCAGGTTCTCCCGGCGGACCAGCCAGAAGCCAGGCATGTTCATGATGGTGTCTTCCCCAGGGACCGGGGACCACAGGTTCTTCTCGAGGACCAAGGGAACCATCAGCTGTGCGTGATCAGCGGTCACCACCTAAACCAGCAGGAAAGGTGTCATCCGCATGGGGTCTGAAACCAAGCAAGCCCCCCCGGCACCCCTGCCGGCAGCCCCCACCTGCAGGTCGTCATACAGGCTGCCGCTCAGGTACATCTCCCGCAGCGGCATGTCGGGAAGCTTGCTGCGCAGGAAGGCCCGCAGCTCGGCACAGATGTCCAGCGCCGCTCGGCGCGCCGCGGCCTGCTCGTCGCCGGGGATGGCCGCGCACCGCCGGTAGAAAGACCACAGCTGCTCCTGCAGCGAGAGCCGCATGCGGGCGTGTCGCAGCTCTGCCTGCCCGGGGGCGGAGCCTCCCGCTGGCCGCCGCCGCCTGTAGTCTGGACGGGTGGAAGATCGAAGTAGCACCACATCTGTTAAAGTGTCAATGACAGCACCTCCTAGAGGCCACAAGACTCAGCGCAGCGGGACTAGGGCTGGCTAAAATCATGTATCAAAATGCCCATATCTGGATGCTAAAAGGTTTTAGTTTCATGCTAGAGGATTTCAGTGCCTTCACCAATTACTGTAGTTTATGAAGACTTCCACCAAAAGGGACACAAGGAATTTATGCTCAATTTCAGGCTGCCTCAAATCGTGAAAGACGGCGCGCCGAGGACGCTCCGTAGCAAGGCTGCTGGATTAGCTTACCAGGCTCGAAGGCGCTCGAGGACGTGGGCAGGGTCTGGAGCGACCGGCTGACCGTCGACTTCATGTCGCAGTTCAGTAACCGTGGCGATGACCCCAGCCAGCTCGGCTCCTCCCAGCTCCTCTTACCCGATTGGTCCATTTTGGTTGGGCTGGTGGGAGCACTTATAGCTCGGTCATACATCTATTTGAAGGGGGGGGCAAATGAAAATAAGACACATGCTGCCTCCATGACGCCTCCTCTGCCATGCGTCATCCGCACCCGAGGCTTTATACACCCCCACTCACCCTTTTGACGGCCAGTGTGGCGATGCCCAGCATGGCCGCCCCGCCGACTCCCAGCACCAGTTTGGCATTGGACAGCACGAAGTCGATGGCACCGCCGATTCCATTGTCATCCTTCTTACCCTTCCGATCGCCCCCCACCCCAGCCATTTCCTCTGCTAGACGGGATGGGGGGAGAAAGCATTAATAACACTGCAAATGACCAGCATTATGATCGCAAAAATGCAGATCATCTAATCTACAGCGTTTCACTTGTGGGAACCACAAAACCAGCCAATATACAGAGCGAAGGCCCCGGGGCACCAGCCTCTCTCAGGAGGATGGCAGCTGTTCATCTCGATTTGGTTTCAGTGTGAGCAGTGCTGATTTAGAAAAGCAGGGACATGCTAAATGCTGATATTTAGCAAATTCCTTTGTGCAAAGAGTAAGCTTGGGGTCAGTGGGCAGGATCAGTGTCCCTGCGGGAATTTGGGTTAAGGGTTAAGGGCCTCAAAGGTTATTCTGCTAACCAACAGATGTGAACCCATAACCTTCTGGTCACGGCCCCCTACCTGCTGCTAGTCCAACACAGGATGTAGGGTGCAGCCTGGTCTAGGACGTGTGTGATTTTCCCAGTGACACTAGACCAGACCTCCCAGGCAACTGCTGAGGAAGAACTGGCCCCTCTTCAGTGCCTCCTCTCTGGCCTGCGGCGTGGACAGAGCCTGGCAGCGGCGAAACTCGCGGGCCACGGCACGCTGGTAGTAGTTGCGGTCCGTGTACTGAAGGTGGCGTCCCGCCCGGAGCAACGCTCTGTACAGCTCCAGCACCGCAGTCCGCGACCAGCCGCCCATTAGGCACAGTGTGCGGAGGGACACTCAGCCAGGTGTAACTGCAGAAGGACTGGGATCCAAAGTCCACTGTATGGATACAGAGAAGTGCTCTTGGATACACTCCGGTAAGCCATGCACATGGGGAAGACGCGAGTGATGTAATAACCCATGTCAGTTTAACACATAGTTGATAAATGAAAGCTGTAATTTAACTCCCCTATTAGCTACTTCATAATAAATAACGCAATTTTCAATTTTGTTTGACGTCTTATATAAGACGATTCGAGGGACTCAGCAGATGCGGCACGTGATGCCCCCTCCCCAAATACATAAGCAAACATCTTAAACACACCAAAGCGCAAAAGGGTAAGGCTCATACCTACAGTGCATGTACGCGCTGCCACATTAATGCGGAGCAGCAGTAACGCCAGCCACATTCGGAGAAAGGCTTTTACACGTTAATTCACACCCACTGCCACCACACTAAGGCTAAAATCAAAGGAAAAACAAAATTCTGCTTCCCCTAAAAACCATAAAACGACCATAAGCAGCGAAAAGGGTCTCGGGAACCGGCATGTTAAATCAAAACGAGTGGAGGCGTGAAACAGCTCCTTCGTTGACCTTAAGTGAAACCACACAACTGTATAAACAAACACACGAAGACAGGAGGGATAAAAACACCGCAGACACCTCCGGCGAGATCCGCAGACTCACCTTCTGACTTCTGAAGGAGCGAGAAAGGCTGTTTTAATTAAACGAAATGGCTTTCTCTAGCTCCATCGGTCATGAGAAACGCACCGGAACACAATGGCCGCCAAATGACCCCCGAGGAAGTACTTCCGGGGTGCCGGTACCGTATATCATGGTATAGCGTGGGGTAACCGTATCGTAAAGTACAAGTTAAAAAGGGGCGATTGGTCCATAGCCTGCAGTTGCCACCTTTTTTAATTTTCGAAGTTAAACTACGAAACAAGTAACTTCGAAGAACATATATTGCTCAAAATGCAAATTATACCACGGAGATAATATTTTAAAAAGTATCCTCAATCAAAACAGTTTGCCAGGGACACGTTGGTGCGTGTAGGGACAGGCTGGCGAGTGCTGCTTATTACTGTCATTTTATTGTAATTTAAAAGCACTAAAAGGACTATTGTAATATTATAAAACGCATTACCTTCTTACCTCCTCAATTTTTTGCCAGTCTGTGATATTTTAGCCAATGCACCGTGGTATGACAATTATTCACCTTTCAGTTTCCTATGGTGTTCTTTTAGTGACTGATCTTTAATGGTTTTATATGTAACTCTGGGGAACGGAATTTAAACAAAGTTAATTGAAGGTGTTATGTGTCACAGTTTGAGGATAACAACCTCAGCACGGACCAGACAAAGGAGAACTACTCTGCGAGCTCCGCGCATAGCTGCTTCTTTCAGATTAGCTGGGTCAGAAAGACACGAATTCCATGAATTTCTGCAGCTGCAGATGTACGTGCCAGGTGAGTTTAGCCAGCAAAGTGAACCCTAATCGCCCGACGGTCCATCCCTATGGTCGCCACACCCTTACCTCTTCACAGGGTTCCACATCTGTGGCCTGTGTTCAAAATGCAAAGTTCATTCGCTCAGAATGGCTAATCTTCCCATATAAGTTGCGCACATGGAGCCCACCTTGTCTTGGCCTTATGCATTGGATGGACACAGGATTCTCCCTTGGAGTCGCCCCTCTGTTGTTACTACTGCCCATGCTGTATCACGTTTCTCCAGGGTCACAGTTATTTACAGTCACTGGTTCCATGCTTCCCTTATTCCTGATCTTGTCTGCATATTGCTACATTGTGTTTGGTTCCCCAAAAAAACTCAGATGAGGACCCCACTAATCTCTTACTGGCACCACTGTAAAGGGAACAACAAAAAACTCCACGCCACATAAATAATAAATTATATTTCGGCAACACTGTATGATAAAAAGCCTCCTTTAAATGTCATACAAGAGGAAAACAGCATTTAAATTGTCTTGATAACAAATGAAGAAAATCTATATAAAATCCACGTGAACAGTTTTAAAATAGGAAAATGTCATGCTATTCATTGACACAAGTGGCTGCCATGACTCTGTCATGGGAATCTGCATCAGCCTCTGTGCAGGAAATTAAATTCCATAATTGGAATCACTGTGTCCGTATTAGGGCCCAGCCCCATTTGCCTGGGCATAGTGGCCCCCCTGTACCAAACTGTCCTTGCATTCCAGACCCTCTGCATATCTCTCAGCACTTTCTACCCTGAGGTAAGTCCATCTCATATATATATGGAATATGATGAATATTCAGTTTGTATATTTTGATGTACATGAGCATACATGACTGCATTAGTTAACTGGGAAAAGGCACTACTCTGAATGAAAATGTATTTTGCAGACCTTTAGCCGTATGTTCTGACATGTAACCTGAAGAAAAGGTCTACTGAGACTGAATGTAAGCTGAAGCATCATTTGAATCCAGTCTACAAACCAGTTAAAGTGTGGAGATCTTTATGCAGGCACTTTATAGAGTTTCAGTACTCTACATTGATCCCATGGTGTCATGGTTTCTGGTACAAATTAAAAATATATGTTCATTGGCCACACTGTTGGATACCCCTCTGAAGAAGTACTTACATCATGCTCAGTAGCTGCTCTAAAGCTCTACCTGCAGTAACCAACGCTCTCGACCCGGTGTGTGCTGTATGTGTCATAGTTACCACTGATTGTAGGAGCATCTTTGCATAAGCAAGATGATATACCTAATAAACTGGCCACTGAGTTTGACATTTTATAAAAAATGTAATAGAGTCAGATTCATTAATTTTGACCGCAAATCTAACTCTGGAAGGGCAGGGCACAGGACAGGGTGTGTAACTATGGAAAATAACCTAGGAGTGCTATCGAATACCAACGTGACTCACATACCTGATTTTATCTGTTTGTTTGTGTCACTAGTAACACTAGTTATGACAAGTATGCATGCATGTATGCATGAGCAAACCTACGGAAGTACTCGAAAATGTATTCAATTTCATTATTTCATTGTAAGATTATAAACTTTTGGAAACTTTTTTTGTTTTATTTTATGTGTTACATTGATATGGAGTCCTTGTATGTTTATCTAGTTTTGGGGGAAACATCTACATTTATGCAATGATCAGTATTACAATTTAGTTCAAAATTAGTCTTGCATATTAGGATACATTTTAATTGCTCATATTCCTAATGAAGGACACTAAGTAAATTATGGGGCTAAGTTGCAAATTTTTGTGCAAAGCTAGTAGTCATTATAGGGAGAAAAATCTAATTATGAAACTCAATTACATAGCATGGGATGTGTTTCTATGGAGACCAGCGCCACAAGAAAAAAATATAAAAAAGAGTGAAAATGTCAGACAGACAGAGAGTAAGTGAATTACAGTAACGGGTAATTATGGGGTAATTTGTAGGCTTTGACCTTGGATGTACTGTATAAAATGAATGTGAGTATGGTGACTCCGGACACTGATTGAGGATACATCCACCTCACTTATAGACCAGCCGTACTCTGAAGCATCCTTAGCTCTTCCTCTACAGTACATTGAGTTCCTTCTGATCTTCCTCCTGGTGTAGCCGTCCATAAGGGTTTCTTGATGAAGGACCACGTAGTTTGAAAGAGACTGGCAGCCTTTGACACCAGCAATCAGCCGCTACCGTCCACTCTAGCTGTGAGATTTGGTCAGGCAGCTCTGCTAAGATCTGTTTGCTATCAGGGTCTCTGGCAGGGGCTGGAACCTCCAGGCAATATAGGTCTTAGCTTCCCTGACGCATTGTCGGGTACGAGAGGTGGTGGCTAACATATTTTTTCCATATTAAGTTTTTATTAAAATGCATAGATAGATGTTATAACTTTGACTAATTCTTGGATTCTGTAGTCACAGGTCATTGATGAGAATGGAGCTGCTGGACTTCCCCATCCCTGAGCTGGAGGTCACCCTGGGCGAGGCCAGCCGCGTGCTGCAGCTCACACTCAGTTCCCAGCAGTACTCAGACTATGAGAGTACCCTTTCCCACCAGAAGGAGGCGCTTCAAGACATTCAGAGTCGCTTGGCTGCCACCGCGGCCGGGCACGAGAACTGGGTGACCGACCAGTTCAAGAGCCGACTGCTGTCTTGCCGTGAGCCCCTGCCCACCTCCACCGCCATGCCCGCTGTCCTGCCCCCCTGCGGATCGGCACGGGCCGCTGTCCCAGCCGAGCGGGCGGCAGCTCTGCTTTGGGCGGTGGCCAGGCTCTGCACTGAGCCGCAGCTGCTGGAGGCTGGTGCTCCTATGGAGAGCACACAGCAGTCGGAGGTCTTCTCTGCCAGCCGCCTGCCTGGTGAAAGCCTGGACCAGATTAAGGTGAGCTTCACACCCAAGTATTACTACCAGCAGAACTGATGAGGGACCTCACCCAGCGTCCTCTCCTGAAAACTAGAAGGCAGCTTGTTGCTTACATCTTGAAGCCCCTAAAGCCCATTACTGAGGCTCCAATAGACATTTCCAGCACTGGATGTTTTCGCTGAAGTATTACACCCTTGCTTGCATGTAGGGCAGCCAAGCTCCACCCAAACCAGCAATCTTGAGGTCAAAAACCAAAATCTCTGTGATCCAGTCGGCTGCCCTTAGCTCCTCCTTCACCTCTCTGGGTGTTTTCAGGTTTTCCCGGACAGCCTCCATGCCATCCTGATCTGTCACGGAGGGGTGTTCCCAGTGCAGATCCTGTGCCGTCCGCGTCCTGGGGCACCGCCCGGCCCGCTGCCTTTCCTCGACATCTACAGCCAGGTGGCAGAGGCCGCCGCTCAGCCCCAAGCCACCGAGGAGCAGGACCCCGCCATCATCTGTGGCTTCTCCATCCTCCCACGCCAGGACTGGCATGCCCTGCGGCGGCGCATCCTGGCCAGCGGGGGAGAGGCCGCTGTCTCGCTTGGGCTGATGGAAAGCGCCGTTCTGGCCCTGGCCCTGGAGAATTGCCCACCCGCACCCGATCTGGCCCAAACCCTCAACACACTGAGACTGGGGGGAGACGACGGACGCTGCCTGCGATACTATGACAAGGTAATGGAAGGTCTTCATGGGATGCTTTTGGCATGTGGTGCCCATGGGGGCATAAAGCTCTAGTTATACAACATGGAGTGAAGATCGAATCATACTTTATAGAGGGTGAAGAAGCTTATGATTGCAGAATTTGCTGTGTCAGTAAAACAGGCAGCAGTAGCAGAAGGTGATCAAGTAGAAGCTATGAAGTATAGAATAGCTGGTCTGGGCAATGAGAGTGGGGTCCGTGTCTGACGAGTGTGGTGTTCTCACAGGTGGTGAACGTAGTGGTTTTCCAGGACAGCACGGCAGGTGTGGTGTTTGAGCACAGCGCCGTGGACGGCATGGTCGCCGGCTTGGTGGCAGGGGGCATGTGGCACCTCTCGGAGTCACTTTATTTAAACCAGCTTCGGCCAGAAGCTGAAGGTAGCCCTCAGAACGTCTTGAGCACCAACAGGCCCTTATCTCCGCAGCCGCTGTCCTTCCCACTTCAGGCCATAAGGCAGCAAGGCACCCCCACCCCCCCGGCACTCCTTCAGGCCTCCCATCCCATCGTGACCTTTGAGGTCCCATCTTACCCAGACATCTTCAGCACCCTGAGAGCGCACAGGGCCTTGTTCGACGCCTGGATAAACTTCTCCTTACAGCTTGCCCTTCGGCAGACTCTCGGGGATTCTGCTAAGAGACTCATCATGGTCACGCCCACCCATATGCGTCACTATAAGCATGGCCGCTGTGATCCCACCTTCTCCTCGACGGTGCAGTCCTGCTGGCTACTGGAAGGCCTAATGTCCTGCGCTGGGCCCAGCAGCACCCTTCAGCACACCAAAGACCTCTTGCGCCTCTTTCATCAAGCATTCCAGGAGCACAAGCGCCTCATCAAAAACACAAAAAGTGGTCAGGGTGTGGGTCCTCACTTGGCTGTGCTACGCTTGGCTTTATCCCAGGACAACCCTCTTAAAAGGTTTCTAGATCCCTTTGGCTGTCCCTCCGTCTACCTGACGGGCAAAGATTTGATGGAAGGGGTAGAGTGCGCCGTGGGGAATGTATATGCGCGTGACCAGCTGGCTGTCACCTACCTTGGGAAAAGAGACCGGGTTCGCATGGTCCTTAGTGGAAAAGGTAGTTTTGCTAATGTTTTGGGCCAACTACAGGAGAACCTTAAAAACACCCTTAAGCTGGTGATGCTGTTGGCCTTGAAGTACGCTATTGCAGCTCAGATGGGCGCACTGGAATGCTGGTTGCATGATCGAGGTGATGTGGCAGAGAAGGAAGATCCAACCACTGAAGCAGAAGGTTTCGATCAGCAGAAGGCTCCTTCAGATTTCACTCTTCTGATCCATGGTGGGGCTGGAGAGGACATGACACTGAAGCAGAAGGAGATCAACATTATTGAGTTCTCTCTGCAGTCAGCCCTGCTGCTGGGGGCACAAGAGCTAGCAATCGGAGTCGGAGGCAGCAGTCTCAATGCAGTTGAGAGATGTGTGTCTGCACTTGAGGACTGCTTCTTATTCAATGCCGGCAAGGGTTCAGTGTTCAACAGGGAAGGGAGGCATGAAATGGAGGCAACTATTATAGATGGCAGTGAACTGAATTCTGGGTCTGTGGCTTGTGTGCAAACAGTGAAAAACCCAGTCAAGGCAGCAAGGAAGGTCATGGAGAAGAGCCCCCATGGACTTATAGTAGGAGATGGTGCTGAAGCATTCCTACAGTACCTGGATGACAAGGAGAAGCCAGTGGGAGCTGAGTACTTCCACACTGATGTGCGGCACAAGGAGCTGAAGATGAAACTCATGTCTAAAGGCACCTCAAGAAACAACCACCCACAAACAGTAGGAGCCGTCGCTTTGGATGGCCATGGAAAGCTGGCTGCTGCGTCATCCACCGGCGGGGTCGTAGGAAAGTGGGAGGGGCGAGTTGGGGACACAGCAGTAGTGGGGGCTGGGATTTTTGCTGATGCGAAGCTGGCAGTGACCTGCTCTGGAGATGGGGACGTGTTTTTGAGGAGGACCGTTGCTCACAAAGTAGCAAGTCTCTACCACCACAAAGGCTACAGTCTCCAGGAAGCCTGTAGCGAGGTGATTTCTGTAGACCTGAAGGGGTCCTGTGCAGGAATAATAGCTGTTGATGCCAGTGGTGACACTGCAATTGAATGTAACGCAGGGGTGATGTTTGTTGGATCTATAATAAGGGGCACAGTATGTGCTGAAGTCTTAAGGCCCCTCAAAACGTATTCTAATGTAATCTGGGAGACAGACAGATTAGTAGCCTACTTACACGCTGAGCCATGGACCCCAGGAGCAACAATACTTACTCAGAAGAACCCAAACATGCCCAACAGTATCTTTCATCTTCCAGAACAAGAGTTCCTAGAGCTCCTTCTGGGTGCCAAGACGGTCTCAAATCTTCTCTGTGAACAACTAGAAGTACAGCGGTGTGCTTTAGTGTTCAAACCACAACCTGAGCGAGCTGCTCATATCCGGCTGTTGCCACTGCATGGACTAGAACCAAACTGGAAGCCTCATCTTGCTGAAGAAAATAGCTTTGAGTATTATGACCCTGGTTACTGTACTTCCAAGAGTGGTCCACTTTGTGAGGATGCAGAACTAGATAAAGTCCAAGCTAAAATTAGATCATTCCTTTCGACACCTGATGCACCACCTAGCTATACATTTCTTGGAGAGCCCACACACACTAACCTCTTCTCTCGCTTGGTGCGTGGGGAGGAGAAGCACTGGAGAGTGTGGGAAAGCGGCGATCACGTGGCCTTCCTCACCCCATTCCCAAACGCTCCAGGTCTCACAGTTCTTGTGCCACGTCAACCACTATCGAGCAATGTCTTTTGTTTGGAGGAAGACGCCTACAAGGCTTTGGTCCTGGCCTCCCGTGAAGCTGCCCACCTGCTGGAGAAGGCGATGGGTGCCCATGGCGTGGCGCTAATCTTTGAAGGCTATGAGATTGACTATGCCCATTCAAAACTGATTCCATTGCTTTCTCCACCTGGATACTTTCCTTTAAGCAGCGCCCCCCAGTTTTGCTCAACCTACCAGGGGTATGTGACATCTGCTGACGGCCCCCCGGCTTCTCCTGAAAGTCTGAAGGAGATCCATTCAAAAGTCACACGCTGCAAACCACCTCGGTCTTGGAAGGACCCTGAAAAACATGCTGACCTTGCTGTAAGAAGCCAGTGGTACCGCCAACTCTTTAAGATCCAGGATACTCTCTTTCATTCTACTGTGGAGTTCTTTCACAAAATCTGCAGGTACGCATACGCTCTGACCCCCCTCACCACCGATACCATCTCCTCTCCCATGGGCCTCGGATCTGACTCCGAGCCAGTTTATGTAAATGTGCTCGGGCAGAATGTCTACTTAGCCGACTCCATGCAGTTCATCCTTGAGTATTTCCTGCGCTTCCAAGAAGGCCTGCGAGGTGCCTATTACGTGTCACCCAGTTTCCGTGGGGAAGATCCCGACGCTACACACCTGAACCAGTTCTACCACGTGGAATGTGAGCTTCTGGGAGACATGGAAATCGCTATGCATGTAGCAGAAAACTATGTAGGCCACCTCACGCGCACAATGCTGAAAAAGCACTCTGGCATTATCTTGGCGTGTGCCGGGACCCTCCGCCATGCTCAGAGTCTGCTGAAGAGCTTAGAAGGGCAGGAGCGCCTGCCAAGGGTCACACTGGAACAGGCCTTGCCAATGATGCCATCTGAGGATTGTTTTGAATGGGTGCAGGTTGGGCAACCCCAGTTTGGAAGGAAACTGACACGTATAGGGGAGCAAGTCCTAATCAGAAGGTACGGGGGAGCCGTTTGGCTGACAGAAATGGACCACCTCGGGGTGCCTTTCTACCAGGCTTATGTCGGGGGATCAGGGAAGCAGAAAGCCAAAGCGGCAGACCTTCTCCTGGGCCTGGGGGAGACCATCGGCCTGGGGGAGAGGCACTCCACCCCGGAGATGGTGCAGGAGGCTTTGAGGCACCATGCAGTGCCAGAAGAATCTTACAAATGGTACATTCACATGCGTCAGATCAAAGCGCTACTCAGCAGTGGCTGGGGCATGGGCACCGAGCGATACCTATGCTGGCTGCTTCAGCACGATGACGTCAGAGACATGCACATCATACCGCGTCTGAAGGCCATGAAGTACATGCCGTGACTTTCTGACCTGACAGGTTCACGCATTTTAAGGTATTAGAGATAAAAAATCTCGGCTGAGATTAAAATGTCAGATTCTTCTTCAAAAAAAAAAAACTCAAGGCAAGTAAGAAATCATTTTTATTCAACCATCAATGCACCAAACTTAACAAGTTCAAACAGTGACTGGAAGCAGGCCTTAAGGTCTCAGATCGAGGCACTACAACGGGAAAGAGACACAACCTGAGCCTACACCCAGCTCTGGCACTCTGGCCAGTGGAAACGTCAAGGCTGAGTGCATCATTCACTTTGATATCATTACTGTTGTGTCCAAATAGCTGTCCAGCTGCTTAATGTGCATTTCTAACAGCATTCAAGTGTCATAAACAACATGCTATGAAATGCTCTTATGTAATTATACCTATGTTAATCTAACTCAATCAATACAAGTGCTTCTTCTAACTTTGAAAATTACTACTAATAAAGAAACATTTACAGGACACCAACTGTATTTATTTAGCTTTGTATACTTATATTCCATATATAATATTTTTCAGAATGATACTCCAGTGAGCCATTTCATCAGTTTGACTCAAGAACATGGAAAATCATTTTGACCTTTAACATTATTATAGGCAAGGGCATTCTATAACAAAAAGAAAAAGCGGACTTTATTCATAGGGCTATTTCGGTCTCAATGTATTCTAACACACCCATGTAAAGCGCCCTGGGACAACTCTGTTGTGAAGGGCGCTATATAAAAATAAACTAAATTGAACTGAATTGAGTTACTGAAATACAGCGACCAGAGTCACGCTAAAAAGGACAATCCGGGGCTGCGCGGTGACAGCCGTGCGGAGCAGCGCGGGTACGTGATTATCCGTCGGCTTTCACGCAAAAGGAAGCCGCCCAACGTGGGGCTCGAACCCACGACCCTGAGATTAAGAGTCTCATGCTCTACCGACTGAGCTAGCCGGGCTGGGGGCCGCACAGCGCCGCCACACTTAGCCGGGACACGTGGGGGCTGATGCGGGGCTGATGCGGGGCCATGCGCGTCCCTGTGGCGGCCTTAGCTACCCCGCAGCGCGCTGACTCTGACTGGGCCCGAACCCGTACGGGGCCACGATGCACAAGCGAAACGCTACAGTTCGTGTTTGTTCCTGTTTAGTTTGGGAACCGCGAAAAACGACCGCCGTCTCACACGCGACAGTGTGGGGGAAAAAATCTGATCGACATGGCTCAGAGCCAATGAAAACTGGAGGGGGGCACCAGGGACGAATCAAATCTCTGGGGGCGGACCTATGACGTTTTGCAAGCGATCATCTAATCAAGAGGTGACAGGAACGCGTGGGCGAACCGAGGTATACGACAGGGACGCCCGATTTCCCCTAGAAAATCGGAAGACATAGAGTATTAGGACATAAAAAATCAATCACCAAGTTTTTTAAATGTCACTATATCTATTACTTTATTTAGAAAACCCTTTTATATGAGAAAAGTTGATTCACCAAAGTCTTAGGTTCGAATCCCACATTCCCCAAAAATTGAGTTGTTCATTATTTACTGAAACATTTATTTTTTATTATTGGAAATGATAATTAATGTACATACAAATCGTATTATTAACATTATATCACTTATACATTAATAATATTAATTATATTGAATATTTAAATTTCAGATTTACACATTTAACAGTTCCACAAAAGAGATCAGTAAGCTCTGGCACGCCCTCCTGCCTGAGCTGCTCCCTATTCGCCTGCAGCAACAGACTGAGGTCCCCTGCATCCCACTCAAAGATGCAGGCAGACAGGCAGCACATGGAGGTGGGGTACAGCGGATGAGCGTCGATGGAGCAGCCGAGGCCCAGCCTCCTCACCAAGTGCCAAATGTCCAGGTGTATTTTTAGGTCTGACCACTCAGCAAACCTGATCTGCAGCTTGCTCGTCCCCTCACTAATGCAGCAGCCACAGTCCACGTACCGCACCGCTGGGGGCGGAACCTCTGCCTGGCGGTACCGCTCCACTATTCCGGACGCCATGTTGTCCAGTCCCGGCCCCTACTGCACTGTCAGGACACTGGTCAGGACCTAGCTGACCTCGTTACGGATGGAGGTCACCCAGAGAGCCGTCCCCCTGCCGTGGCCAGCCAGCTTCTCTGTGGTCTGGAATTTGAGAACAGCGTTGCCAAACTTAAAAGTTGGTCATTATAATCAAAATGATTATAAATGTAATAATAAGGTTATTAGAGCACATTTTAAATCCATTCTATTCCATGATTTTAACTCAGGACCGCATTTGCAAGCTTTTAATGGGGATCAATTACGGAAAAGGCCTTTTCTAAATTTGTCAAGTGGCCTGTTTCCCCCAAAAGTTAAAGAAAAACACTTCAAGATCATTAACAATATTTACCAGGTGGCAGGATAAAAAAAGAAAAGGATTTAAATTTGAGGTAGACCTGTGTTCTTTTGTGAGTCAGCTTGTGAAACATTAGAACACTTGTTCTTTTCATGTCCTATTTTAGCCAAATTTTGGTTAGAAGTACATAGCTGGTTATCACTCAAGGTTGATGATATCCCGCAGTTTGACCTCTTATGTTCTACATGGATGCCCTATCGCCATCTGTCTCTGATATGATTAACCTAGTCATTCTCTTAGGTAAATACCGTATACACCGTAGTAAGTGGAGGGATAGCGAACCATGTTTTACATGATTCATAAATTATTTTAAAGAATACTTCCTATTATATAGGAAGCATTAGGATCTGTAATAAGGATTTATGACAATGTCTCATTTGTTACTGTTTTGATGTTTATGCCTCCTGTGTCCTTTGGCCTGTTCTCCCTAGTCCCCTATTTGTTACCTTGCATATACTGTGACATTTATTTAGCCCCCCCCCCGTACTATGAATATCGTCTACACGTGAATTTGTATCTTCGACGAAAGTTTTGTATTGTGTTTATTTGATTTTTAAAAAAGCGTGTGCTCGCATAAACGCGACATTACGGCAGCGCCCTTTGACCTCTGCGGGCCGGCGGCTGTGATTGGTCCGCAGGAGGGGCGGCTGCCCGCACTTCCGCGTATGGACTTTTCATAAAGTCGCTTTACAGGCTGTCTGTCTGTCCAGCCGCATTTGTCACCCGCCGGGTATCACCGACATGTCCATGAACACGCTGGCCGTCGTCGGGGCGAAGTGGCTCGCCGAGGCGGTGCGGAGCAGCGCGGTGGGGCCGCGGCTGCGTGTCCTGGACGCGTCGTGGTACCTGCCCAAACTGAGACGCGACCCGCTGCTGGAGTTCCGCCAGCGGCACATCCCGGGCGCCGCCTTCTTCGACATAGACCAGTGCTGCGACAGGACGTCCCCGTTCGACCACATGCTGCCCGGCGAGCGCCAGTTCGCCGACTACGTGGGCGACCTGGGCATCGGCAACGAAACGCACGTCGTCGTCTACGACGCCAGCGACTTGGGCTCCTTCTCCGCCCCGCGGGTGTGGTGGATGTTCCGGGTCTTTGGCCACAAGTCGGTGTCCGTGCTGGACGGCGGCCTCCGGAACTGGCTGAGGGAAGGGCACCCTGTCACGGCGGAGGCCTGCAAACCCGCGCCTGCGCAGTTCGAGGCAGCCCTGCATCGCCCCTGGGTGAAAACCTACGAGGATCTTCTGAATAACATCGAGAGCAAGCAGTTCCAGGTGGTGGACGCCAGATCTGAGGGGAGATTCAGAGGATTGGAGCCGGAACCGAGAGACAGTACGTGTCCCAGTTCTGTGGTTTGGTTTTGTTATTGTAATGGAAAGCCTTAAAGTAATGCAAAGCTCTTGCTCTTGCAGATACGATCCAGTAAAATGTCTCAGCATGTATTGTTTTAAATATGATTTAACACGATGGCATTGCATCTTCCCTTTCCCTGACAGATATTGAGCCTGGCCATATCCCGGGCTCCATCAGCATGCCATTCACTTCCTTCCTGGATGCTTCTGGTCTCGAACGTCCACCAGAAGAGCTGGCAGGGATGTTCCGGGCCGCCGGAGTGGACTTGACGAAAGCGCTGTGTGTGTCCTGTGGCTCGGGGGTGACGGCCTGCCACGTGGCCCTGGCTGCCCATCTCTGCGGCCACCCAGGCGTCTCCGCGTATGACGGGGCCTGGTCTGAGTGGTACACCAGGGCTGCCCCAGAGCACGTCATCTCGGAGGGCAGGGGCAAGCATGTGTGATGGACGGCCACAGACTTTTACATGGGTTAATGAATGAGGTGACCATACAGGCTGAGTTAATGATCATGGCAAAATGTTCCCTGTTTGTATAGATAGGATCCATGTTGATCACTGAGTAATGCTGTGTAGTTTTCCCAGTCAAAGCAGTAGAGCAGGTCAGGGTCTGCCTGCTGTCTCCTTCCACTGGTCTGCTGGGAGCTTGGATTTCTGGCACATAGTCTACATATACATCGGTACAGTAACGGCCTGTTTGGCAGTTTTAGTACAACACTGAAACACAAAATGTTTTATATTTGAAAAGTTATACTTTATTGCATTCCTTGCAAGTTCCCACAAACAAGTGAAATGCTATGTTGTGTGGGCGTCCCCTGTGTGGTGCTTCATGGTGCAGGCTTGGGGCGCACTGTCACCTGGCAGTGGACGACGGGTCGTGGAATGTGGATGGATTGCCAAAAGTCATATGTACTCCGGACGCTGCACTTGCTGTGATTTGTGAGAATAGTATATAAATGGAAGATGGGTGATTACTGCAGATGTAGCCTTTTGGTTGAGACTTGCCTCCAATTAGAAAATAATTAATGTTCAGGTGTGTATAATAATAGAAACACTAACTGCAAATGCACAAAAAACTTTTTGCATTCAGTGAATAAAAATTTTGCAAAAACTGAATAGAAATTGAGTAGTTACAGTGATGGCCGAAATTAATGGCACCCCTGGAAATTTTCCAGAAAATAGTTGCAATTACAAATGTTTGGGTAAGCACAAAAATTTGACATCGTTTCACACAAAACTCCAAAATTATTGGCATTGTTTCCACTGGTTTTTTGTTTCAGCTTGAAGGAAATATTCCTGACCTCGGAGGGTTGTACTTGCTGAAAGCTGTGAAAGCTGCAAGCAAGTGAAATCTATCCTGATGATCTCAATTCTCATAATATGCAAGGCAGTTCAGACTTGTAATTTAACGGCATAAAGTCTGCTGCCAGTAATCATGACACAAAAGGGCCATGATGTGATGCTGCATGGCCCAGCCCCTGCCTGCTGGGCCTGGTAACAGGTTCCAGGACATGGGTGCATGGTGCATAGCCCTGCAGGTGTGAGGTGATCGCTGTACCACCAGGCTCTAGCTCATTTGTCATTCGCTCGTTAAGAGAGCAATTCTGCAATGAACAGTATAGTATAGTATAGTAGATCTACAGCATGCCTGATTTAGTCCAAAGAAACATGTAAGTGAAGATCAGGGAGTAGAGACAGTGTCTCTGAAGCAGTTTGAGGTTAAGGGACTAACTCAGGATTGAGTACCAGCGGTACTGTTATGCAATTATATACTTATTATAACAATTACAGTTATTTTTCCCTATCCATTAACGAATCCTCAATGTTTTGTGCAAAGTGAGCAGTTACACAGCTTCTCCAGAAGAGGGCTCTATAGACAGCGATACACGTCTGCGCTGCTCTGAGGCTGCAAAGCCTAAAACTATTTGCTGAGTTCAGCAACTATGGTTTAAAACAGGGGTGTCCAGCTCCGGTCCTGGAGTGCCAGGATCCAACACAGTTTGCAGATTTCCCTGCCCAAACACATCTTAATAAACTAATTACCAGGTTTAATAGGTATGTTTGAGCAGGGAAATCTGCAGACTGTGTTGGGTTCTGGCCCTCCAGGACTGGAGTTAGGCACCCCTAGTTTAAAGGGTGTAGTTTTTGAGGAAATTAGGTATTTTTAGTCTACAGTTTGTTCTCACTTTATTAATTAAAGCTGTGTAATTGAATATATCAATTTTGTTTTTTTATGTATTGTCAAAAAACAATTAATAAGTAATGATAATTCCCTTCCAGTTATTAGCTGCAACATAGCAAATCAGACTGACATTACATATCGGAGCGGAAACAATCATTGCTATGAGAAGAAGCTTGTGAAGCTTTAGTTTTGCAGGAAGTAGGACCAAGCGCCTGCTCTCTGCTCTTCTCACTGTCTTGACGCTTAGTGGTCACAGTGGGGTCAAAGGAGGGCAGGCCCTGCACCTTTCTATGGTCTGCACACTGACACGGAGCAGCAAAGGCAGTGAAACCAGTCAGTTTCAGCCCAGCTCTGGATCTGGGTCCGGTTCTGTCAGAATCTGAGTGCCTAATCAGGCCAAGGCAGGTACGCCTTTGTACCGTCCTTTCTGTGAAACGGAGGGATCCCAAGCTCACGTCGCTGATCACGGTCCTGTAACAGATGGGGCAGTAACCCTAACCCTAACCCCACAAGTGCCACTGCAGTACCCTGAGCAAGGTACCATCCCCAAGCACTGCTCCCCGGGCGCTGAATTAGGTGCCCACTGCTGTGTCACAATGTCACACATGGGTTAAATGCAGAGGACACATTTCATTGCTGTTGTGTATCAACAGTGACAATTACTCACCTTTCACCATAAAAAAGTGTGGATTATCTGTGGTATGAAGGACTTGCACGCACAGCTGCTGTTGGTGTTTGGGTAAGTGTTACATCCGGTCTGTAGGGACTTAACACACAGATATATGTGTGCCGGGCCGTGGTTGGGGGGTCTCAGAGGCCCCAGTTTGTTAGTTACACCTGCTCCTTAAAGCAAGCAGCCTGCTCCTCCAGAGACAAGTGAGGTCAATGTGCGCAGTTACTATATAACTAAATATTAGATGGGCTAAGATTCCTGATTTTAAGCATGGTGTGATTGTTGCTGCCAGACCTGGAGGTCCCAGCAGTTCAGAAACAGCAGCCTTCCAGGGATTCTCATACATTACAGTGTCCTGACTTTACAGAAGATTTGTGTGACAATCAAAAAAGATCCAGGCGAGGGTATGTCTCTGGCTGAAATCGCATTGTTACAGAGTGGCCAGTGGAGAATGGTCAGAGTCGGGAAAGCTAACAGGAAGCCGGTATCTCTGCTTGCTTCACTCATTTACCTTCGTAACTGTTGTGCTGATAAATGTGGCTACTTTCCAGTACTCTATAGGGACACCCGGCAGCGCAGCACTGAGCGTATAATCAGAGCAGTATTGATGCAGGCTTGTGGTTGCTATGAACAGCATTAAATCACATGTATGTGTGTCGGTATTTCTATCTGTGTTTTTCCACCTTCCCGTGAAGTGTGTGTGTGTGTATATATATGTATGCACATGCACACACCTAGTGATGGGGGAACAGACATCTCTGTCTTCTAGGGCTGTACCTTCTATCGCTTTAGACACCCCTCACACATCTTTCCTAGGTCATTAAGCCACCCAGATTTCCACAATTCTGAACCAAAGTTTATTTCATGAAAAATACTGCAGATAGTGAAGTTTGCCAAGTGGGGGAGGGGCGGGTCAGCGTCGGGCCCTTCCTGGCTGTCCAGCTCCCCCCTGCTCCTCGGTCTTCTCCGCATATTGTGGCCCCAGGACAGCCTGCGTGGGGCTGAGGTCCCAGCCGGGCCATAAATGGCTGAGGCATCATCAAGCAGAATGAGGAGCATTTGGAGGAAACTGGGCAGAAGCGAGGCAAACATCCACAGGAAGACCAGCAGGCTTTCGAGGGCTCCGCCAGTGAGTGTGTGTCTGATAGCCTCAGTGCAGTTATGGCAGGAGCTGTGATTCAGGATAAGCTCCCTTCCAGATGTGTGCAGACTGTCCTGCTGTTAAAACTGGTGCGCAATCCTTCACTGAGTGGCTATGGGTCCTTAAAAACTCTCAAGGTGTCAAGGGGAGAGAAGCTGTCAGCAACAGCAGAGAAAGAGGGAGAGGAGCCGGCTTCCTGTAACACCCACGCCGTCCTGGTGGCGCGGAGGCCAGCGTGGCACCCGCATCTCCAGCAAAGGCTCCCCACGCCCACCCACGCCGTCCTGGTGGCGCGGAGGCCAGCGTGGCACCCGCATCTCCAGCAAAGGCTCCCCACGCCCACCCACGCCCTGACCCATGAACCAGCTAAGGGGATAGGGCTGTTTGACAGGCATGCCCAAGCTGGTTGTTTTCATTGGCCCCCACCCAAACGTCCCCCAGAGGCACAGAGCTTGTACCTGCGAGCAGGAGGGTGGTGTGCGTCGGTATCTGACGTCCGTCTGCTCGCCTCGCTGCAGGCTGCACACGAGAACAGCACTATCTCTAACTCTTCATCTCGCCATGTCAGCACGCCAATATATTCCTAGTCTGCAGACATTCTACCTGAATGCACCCAGGTGCCAAAGGCTCTTCTCAGGGACCCTGCACTTCTTGTTATTTAGTGAGACCCCAGGGCTGGGGGAGTGCCCCCACTACCGTGCCCCTGAGCAAGACCCCAGGGAGTGAGATCCCTGGGCTGGGGGAGTGCCCCCGCTACCATGCCCCTGAGCGGTGCCCCTGGGAGTGAGACCCCAGGGCTGGGGGAGTGCCCCCGCTGCTGGGCCCCTGAGCGAGACCCCTGGGCTGGGGGAGTGCCCCCGCTACCATGCCCCTGAGCGAGACCCCAGGGAGTGAGACCCCAGGGCTGGGTGAATGCCCCTGAGTGAGACCCCAGGGCTGGGGGAATGCCCCTGAGTGAGACCCCAGGGAGTGAGACCCCAAGGCTGGGGGAGTGCCCCTGCTGCCGGGCCCCTGAGCGAGACCCCAGGGCTGGGGGAGTGCCTCCGCTGCTGGGTCCCTGAGCGAGATCCCAGGGCTGGGGGAGTGCCTCCGCTACTGGGTCCCTGAGCGAGATCCCAGGGCTGGGGGAGTGCCTCCGCTGCCGGGCCCCTGAGTGAGACCCCAGGGCTGGGGGAGTGCCTCTGCTGCTGGGTCCCTGAGCGAGACCCCAGGGCTGGGGGAGTGCCCCCGCTGTATAAATGCAACATTCGTTCATTCAGTCTGCAGTGTCTGCACGGACCACAGCATTCCCAATAGGAGAATTCCAAGAATTCTTTTAGGGGAACATAAATATCCTGGTGGACAAGGACAACTGGAAATGAGCAAGACTGAGAGAAGATTAATCACGCCAGAGGTGTTGAACACTGAGTCATTCTCTGACACTTTGGAAACCCTTCACTGAACCATGTCCTTCTCAGTTTCAGCGCTGTGTGTGTGTGTGTATTTGCATGGATCACATCTGAGGACCAAAATGTCCCAAAGTGTGGTAAAACTTGAAATTTCTGTGCGTGCCTGTGTGTGTGTGGGTTTGTGTGTGTGTGTGTGTGCATGCGTGGGTTTGCATGGATCACATTTAAGGACCAAAATGTCCCCAAAGTGTGGTAAAACCTGAAATTTGTGTGTGTGTGTGTGTGTGTGCGTGTGTGCATGCATGTATGTGCACTGGTGTGCATGTGTATGTGTGCCTGTTATGTATTTTGATTGGTTATTTATGGTTAAGTTTAGGGCTGGGTTAGGTTTACTGTCATGGCCATACGATGGAAAGTCCCCATAAAGATAAGGGTATCTACTCTGTGTGTGTGTGTGTGTCTGTGGACTGCATTGGCTTAATTCATTCAGAAGGTGGGTAAAGGGATCCAGATAAAAGTGTTGATATGCTGAATATTCTGAATAAAATGTATCATTCCGTGGTCACATTTCCTGTAAGGGAGCATTTTTGTTAGTCCGGCATGGTTTTGGGAAGTTTGTGAGAGATTTTAGGGGGAAAAATGGAAGGACCAACTAAGAAGCACTTCTCCAAAAAAATGTCATGTTTGTTCCGCATGCTGACGGCTCTTAGGGATCCGTCAGACATCAGCACATTGGCTGAGTGGCCCGTCAAGAGCAGGATTTACACAACAGCCTGGCGGCACCGTGGGGGTGGGGGAAGCTGCCAGCTGGGGAGACTGCTACAGAGGAAAGGAAACCAGTCTGAAAAGTGATTGCTTGGTATATGAGGACAAGGGGTGGGAGCAGGTGAGCAGCCTTTAGAGAGTGATGATTCTTCATTACAAACGGGGAGCCACCAGGCACCATGGGAGGTATCATCTGGGTGAAATGAGGTCACTGGCTGGCGAGCTGGGCTGGGGCGAAGCCCACGCCTGCTAACAGTGTGAAAGCAGCCGGGCTGAGCGAGGGGCCAGGGAGTGGCAGAGCTCTGGGGCCCCTTTGCACTCAGAGGCACATGCCTTTGGCCAGGGAGTGGCAGAGCTCTGGGGCCCCTTTGCACTCAGAGGCACATGCCTGTGGCCAGGGAGAGGCAGAGCTCTGGGGCCCCTTTGCACTCAGAGGCACATGCCTGTGGCCAGGGAGTGGCAGAGCTCTGGGGCTCCCAAACTTGTGCATCCATGGATGTACCAGCTGGTCAGCTTCAGCAAAACATCAAGTGGAGATGGAAGCTTATAAGAGCGCGCCTTCTGCACTGCAGGACGTATCCAGGGTGGGGTCCAGGTCGTGTCCGAGCAGATTCTGCAGCTCTCTTCTCCAGTGCCCTTCGCCTTCCTGCTCGAGCAGAAACCTCGCCTTGCACAATTTCAGTTTCAAAACCATCTCAGCCTTTATTTTAAACTCGCCCCCCCCACGGTGCAGAAGGCCCCCCTCCTGTCGCTGCTTGCTGTGGTCTGCCGTCCTATCTCTCAGTGTCTTCTGTTGTTTTGCTGTTGCCTTTGTACACAGGCTGCACAATGCACCATGGCGATTTCCGCTTACCAGCCTGACCTTTAAGACGGCACTCGGGCCACCGCGAGGTTCACAGGAGGCGATGGTGGGCTCTTGCGAAAC
>JAODKM010000043.1:9157688-9171549 GCA_026780845.1 Petrocephalus sullivani
ACAATGCTCAGGTAGCCCGTGGCATTTAAACGATGCCCAATTGGCACTAAGGGGCCTAAAGTGTGCCAAGAAAACATTTATGATAATAAAAACACATTTTTAAAAATGTGAAAACTTATTTTATTGATGTAAATGCTTGCCGCCACGGTAAAAATAAATACTTTTATACGCTGTAAAAATGCCAAATCTTACAAAATGCTGCAGTACAAATTTTCGGTGGTGATGCCCAGCACTATGGGGGAGCAGGTTTGAGGGACGTCCCGGCAGCCTGGCTCCCGCCGTAGATGGTCTGCTTCTCCTTCGCAGGAGGCTCGAAAGTCCAACACTTCAGGAAAGACTATGTGGGTGGAGCTAAATGACGACCTGCTGGAGAAAGAAGCACAGTATCAGGCCCGAGTTCGAGTTCAACCCGAAAAAGACCTTTTAGGGGTTTGGAGCGACTGGAGTCCCACCACTTCCTGGAGGTCAGAGGTCGGACGTTCGGCCCCACAAGGTATTGTGCCATTGATGCTGGACCTATAACACCTATATACCTATATAACACTTAAAAATACGCCTAAAACTTTAAGCTGCAAAATGTGCTGATTTTCTCAAAACCTATATATCCGTTGACTACAGAGAAGTTCCCTGTAGATCAGTGGCATGGTTTTGAATTATGGTTGAGATGATGTTCTGGATGCTGAATCGGTGTGTGCATGCCCTAGTCTTCAGCCAGAGCCCGGACATCACTGTCATGGTGGTGCTCGTCTTCATCGGCACATTCGTCCTGATGGTTTTCCTCTGCCACAAGTACTGGGAGAAATGGTGAGGTCACTTGCAGTTCTCGCATGACACATGGCAGTGTGGCCCACCTCTGCTCACCTTCCCTCTCCTCTGTCCTCTTAGCAGGTTGTACCAGGTCAAAGGCACACATGTTCCTGACCCCTCCAAATACTTTGCCAGTCTCCACTCCATTTACGGGGGAAACTTCCAGGTACCCAGGCTCTTGAGAATAATTACCCAGTGTTAAGCACAGACCTCAGATCTCATGTGCATATCAAAAGATAAACATTGTGGTTTAACGCTATTTGTTTTAACATTACTTTACCATCTTAAATGGCGCTTCTGTGATAAAACACTTCACGCTGATGAGTACAAGGAAGAACTCCACCACACCAAAAGGCCTGGTTTCCTTGGGAAGTGTGTTCTGAGTGTCGCCCCTTGGTGTGGTTTCTTTTGTCGTTGAGTCCCCGTCAGTAACGGATACGCACAGGCGTGGCCTCTCCCTGATCTCGGCGCGAGTTTGGGGCTTGATGCCGGAACCAGTTGAATGCTTACTTGAGTATTCTTTAGGTGCAAGATGTCATCAGAATATCTAGAGCTGATGATAGCTGAAAGCTAACCTCCGTTTGTGTGCTCACTGTGATTACTACGGGGTAGACGCTGTAAAAAGGAGGCTGGTGGATGGGGAGGGGTGTTTTTGTGTCGCTTGGGTGGATCTCTGATCATACTGAAAGCTTTGGCAGTGTTTGGGGGAGAGCAGCGCACTGCGGCTGTGTGCTGCAGCTTACGGCTCTCCTGTCTCCCACAGAAATGGCTTGGCCCCATGTTCTCGCCGGAGTCTTTCGACATTCTGTGCAACGCCGAGGATATTTCGGGGGTGGAGATCCTCAAAGAAAAAGTCACCCCGGCCTACCTGGAGTCCTGCAGTATGGCCAAACAGTGGGACAGTAGTGGCCATTCCATGTACTCCAACTTAGGATACCTATATTCCAAGTACCCCAGCTCCTATGAGATCGAGTCCTGCTCCGTCTACTTCAACTACCAGCCGGGTGAGGGCTTCCCTGGAGGGGAGGAATGTAGTGAGGATGGGGCAGAACAACCTCCTCTTCAGCCAAGTTCTTCCTACGAGTGTCTAGAGAACTTAGGTGACTTCCAGGGGCTCTTCGAGATGCCTGCCTCCAGCTTCGGGACTGGACAGGAGGATCTAGGAACGGAGGAGCATGAGGAGGAGCTGGCGGAGGTGGAGCAGAGCAGCCTGGGAGAAGCAGCCCACGGCCCTGGTGCCTTAGCAGTATGCCCGTTACCCAGAGCGGCCGCCTTCTCAGTACCCTATGCCCATCCCTTCCATCCCTTCCCACGGCTGGCCTACCCATACCCCATCAGTCTTGACTTGCCTTTAGCAGATAGGCCCAGCACCCCTATGGAGTCATTTGGTCTAACCCCTGGCAGGTTTTCCTTGGTGACACTGGAGCCCTCAAATGGTGGGTACCTGTCATTGCAGGACATGAAGCTCCACGGAGGCAACAAGTCCATCTGAGATGCTTCAAAGTCCCATCAGTGCTCTAAGTATAATTTTGAGTGGGCCTAGAAGTTAATTAGGACAGGGACGGTTTATGAATGGATGTTTTCTGAAGTTTTCCTCATTCTCATAAGAACTGTCAGACAGGATAGATGCTGGGGGAGCAGTTTCTTGTCATTAGCTTGAGGTCTGCACCACAGGTTGCACAAACCACAGCGACACGGCAACTCTTTGCTCCTGATGTACAGCCCTGCAGGCGTAGATTTATAGAGTCTTCGTGTGCAGGGAAGCGACTCATCCTTTTATATAGGGCATTCATCTGCAGGAACATCACACACAGTCCTGGCCCCAGGCCCCGGGCACCGGCCGCTGTGAGGCAAACCCTTCTGTCCAGTTTGGCTCTGGGTGCATGACGGAACATTTCTGTCCTCTCGCCACAATTATTCATGTTGGAAATTAACACCGAAATTTGAACACATCATATTAAAGGCATTTGAAAAACAGTTGCCCAGCTGGTTAAGTATTTATGTCAAGCAGGACAAGGAGATATTGGTGACCATTTTATATGTATATATATATACGTAGGTATGTATATATATATGTATATATATACGTATATAATTTGAAAGCGTCGATAATGCAAAGACTTTGAGCCGCCGAGATGGTCATCTCCACCCTCCATATTCATGCCATCGCATCTCATTGCATTTTCAAATTGTTTGAAATTTGGCATTTTGCTCTTTGTAGGTTGGATACTTGTTGATATGAAGTGTATAATAGTTTAAAATACTGATTGAAAAATCTGAAAAACAATGTTAATTTGCTATGAATTTGTATGTAAAATATGTTTCTTTGTATTTGCCGCCCCATTTTGTCAACTTAACTTTTATTTTCAATTTTTTTTTTTACTTTCTGTCTATGAAATGTGTGGTACAAATATCACTATAAATACTGTTACTATCATGACTTGAGCCGGCCTCTGTACAGTATGTTTCGTGAGCTGCTAGCTGACTCAGCTTTCGGACAGAAATGAATGAATAGAGAATAAATCTTGCGGGGCCATTATCATGCAGCCCTGCAGTAGCACTAGCAGTCTGGGTTGGGGCTGCAAGTGTGTGCACAGTGTGCATGGTTTGGAGTGCGGTGTGACATTTAACAGAGACGGCGCTCAGGTGGGGGAGAGAGGAAGGGCGGGGTGGGGGGGGGGGCTGTTCTAAGCGCAGAATGAGACAGGAAATGTTTTTCTAAAGTGTAAGAGATAAACCCCCCGGGGTGTTTGCATTCCTAAGAGTGTTCGGACCCCAATAGATAACTCCCAGTGCACAGACCATTTTGGGATCGTGGGAAGTTGGTCGAGATCCAAACTTTAGATTGGAGAGGAAGAGGAGGAGAAGAAAGGGTGGCGAGAGAGGAGTGGATACGCTGAAGGAAAGCAGACAACACTGGGATGGGAGAGAGAGAGCAAAGTCAGGGGGAAGGAGAGGCCCACGCAGCCTTTGTCAGGCCGCCATGAGTGGGCCACGCTCTTTGGCTGTAAATCTGGCCTAAATACTTTGTTGGTCTTTAGCCTGACAGAAGCACTGCTATTTAAAGCAGCCATACATGGAGCTCCCACCTCCACTGGTGTTTTGGTTTGGTGCCCAGTCTCTCGTAGCACGGCCGGCCGGTAGGTATACTTCCAAAGCTCACAGGGGCTGGAGTGTGTCGAGCAGAATGGCAGGCCGGGCACAGCGCCATGTTCCCTGTACGTGTCCGAGGCCGTCCGCTCACTGCCTCACGGAGGAACTGACTAACGAAATCTTCCCACGCCTTTTGTGTCTCTGCAGAAGAAAGTCACCTAAAAAAGAGAAATGAGTCACGCTCTCATTCACCAGAATTATTCTCCTTGCACCAGGACAGAAAAGCGTACCTGTTATTTTTATTATCTTACACTGGAGAGTAATTTCTGAAAAGTCTCTCTGCAGAACAGCTTATCTTTGAAAAACACCAGCAGTTAAATAATAACCTTTCCCAGCAGCTAAATGCAGACAGCATTCAGATACGTACCTGATTATTAGCCATCACAAACGCTGCCGCAGTCAGCGATGGTACAGCTTGTGCGTTTCCATACACACATAGTATTCCATATTCCATATTTGTGCTCCTGTATTGGAAGCTGGCGCCTATTTCAGGGTGTCACCTTGGATGTCCTTTAGACTGACTGCAGCCCTTTATGAGAGGATTGTAGAAGATGGACATATCATTACTACTCATCGCAGTGTGGTCCTGATGGTTTCTTAATCAAGTTTTAATTCCTTTTTCTAAGACGGGCCAAAACCGACGTTTTCCATTATCTGTCTGACAAAGCAGGAATAGCTTGCTGTGACATTTAAAGGCGTTCTCCTTCATCCTCAGACTGAACAGCCCTGAACTGGATGAGCAGAGCAGCTATCGGACGGATGGATGGATGGATGGATGGATGGATGGATGGACGGACGGACGGATGGATGGATAGACGGACGGATGGATGGATGGATGGACGGACGGATGGATGGATGGATGGACGGATGGACGGACGGACGGATGGACGGACGGACGGATGGACGGATGGACGGATGGATGGATGGATGGACGGATGGATGGATGGACGGATGGATGGAAAAATAATTCACATGTATTCCCCTTAAGCATCACTATGTCCTTTGATGGAAGCCAGGGTAACATAACACACAGTGACACACCATGAGTAGCACAGACAAATGTCATGCTGAAGTCCAAGGATATTAAAAGTTGCTGACAGGCCGCCTGAGCTCAGCGCCTCCCCCGAAGCGGCCTCTGCGCTCGCCGCTCGCTGTTTGACGTCACCTTGTTTTGGCTGAGAGACGAAAATCTGGAAATCCCCAGAATCTTCCCCCGTACCTCAGCTATGAGTTAAAATCCTGAGAATTTGACTTACAGCGGACCTGAAAGACTTGAGAGGTGACAGAGCGCCCCCCCCCGGGGACAGCAGGGTAACTGCCCCCCCAGGGACAACAGAGTTGTATCTTCTCAGGGGTTTGCGGGACTTGTGGCCATTAGTTGACCAGACGGGAAATTGTCTTTGCATTGCTCTGGCAATTACATCACGAGTCTAAAAGACGACTCTGCGGAAGCTTTTAATAAAAAAACAAAATCAAAAGGAAGAAGGTGGAGCTGGAGCTATTACTTCTGTATAGAGCTATATATGACGACTGAGGCAAGTCTAGTACAAAGATCAGTATCTCTGGTTTCCTCAGAAGCCTGCAGTTTTATACCCAAAAATGGAATTAACAGGAAAATGGTTCATTCGTCCTGTCAGGTGCAGGAAATAAAGACGGCTTTCTTCCTGTGAGGCTCCCAGAGGGGTGCAGCGTGCCTCTGGTGCCCCTCAGCAGTAAGCCCCTCTCACAAGCCACCGGCTTTTTGGAAAACATGTATTCCATGTATTGCACACTGGATATGAATCTGGAGTCTAGAACCGTGGATGCGAATCTAGAAGGCAGTATGGAAGGATCTGGTAAAAAATCAAATAGAGAGTTTCTCTGCCACCTTCAGGTTTGAAATGAGTTGCTGTGGGTCTGATGTCCTGTTTACACAGGGCCATTTCTCGAGGAAATGCATGCATTTGCTGTGTGCCCAGCTTTGCCTGTGGCTCATGTTAAACACTGTTCTCCTACGCTGGGCCCCTCGTCATTTGGGCAGGGGGCAGTGTAGTGTTACAAGCATTCTTTTGTTTTGCTGTGGCTACGCCATTGGTGGTGACCATCGAGTGCAAGACCTTGAACAAAACAACAGATAACATCAGAAACTCTGTAGCCTCAAATTTGAAAGTACCCGTCTGACTCTCACTTACTCTACCTCCGACTGGCCCTTGGCAGTCTCAGCCCCTTTCCAGGAGGATCTTTGATGCATTGTTCAGTTCCTGTAGTATTTGAAAGTGTGGACATCTGGGAAGTATCTCTCCTTAGTCATTTCCTTGGACATGCACGCATGACTTTGCACACAGCTGTGCCAGAATGAGTTTAACGGGTGACATGATCAAGCAAATCATGTAAGTAAACCATGACACTCATGTGTGACCGTAAGCAGCAAACAAATGATATGAAGGACCCCAGTAGAAGTGTCTTTTGGCCACACCCTTAACCCCTACCCAGCCCTAACCTTAACCATAAGTAACCAAACAAAATATGAGACTTTTGGCATTTTTAGTTTTTTGATTACAGATACAGATTTTTATAAAATTGAGGTTATCCTTATGGGGATCAAAAAATGTCCCCACAAGGTAGAAAATAACAAGTTTTTCCCACTCTGCGGGGACATTGGGTCCCCACAACGTAATATAAACATGACCACACACACACACACACACACACGCACAGTCTCAGTTAGAGGTAACAGTCCTTACAGTGTATGTCTACACGCTCTAACATGGACACGGGTCACACCTCCTCTTACTCTTAGAGCTTAACTTTCCCCCCGAGGTTTTCCTGCTGCTACAAGATCAACAGCTGGGGGGCGAATGCTTTTAGAGCGTTTGCAGTCGCCATGGGAACAGCCCTGGGACTGGAAAAAGAGACAGGGGGCCGCCTGCGCTATTTTTTAATCCAGAGCGTCTCAAGGGAGACAAACATATTAGAGGGAAACAGATGGAGAGAGCAGAAAGAAAATGGGAAATTTAGGTCAGTGGGATCCGCTGGTCAGTGTCGGAACCCAGAATGGGAAACGGAGTGGTTCCGGAAAGGGGGACCGGGCATAATTACATAACAGGCAGTGGGGTCAGGCGCAGGGCCTGGAAGGCAGTAACGCACTCCAGATGTGCACGTGTTCCACACTTCCACAGAAAGAGCCTGACGGTGCAGCTTTGTCTCCAAAATGAGGGGAAACTACAGCAACCAGGAAGCTGAAGCCAGAAAGGAACATAAGCAAGGAAGCTGAGGCAGGGAAAAAACATAAGCAAGGAAGCTGAGGCAGGGAAAGAACATAAGCAAGGAAGCTGAGGCAGGGAAAGAACATAAGCAAGGAAGCTGAGGCAGGGAAAGAACATGAGCAAGGAAGCTGAGGCAGGGAAAGAACATGAGCAAGGAAGCTGAGGCAGGGAAAGAACATTAGCAAGGAAGCTGAGGCAGGGAAAGAACATGAGCAAGGAAGCTGAGGCAGGGAAAGAACATAAGCAAGAAAGCTGAGGCAGGGAAAGAACATAAGCAAGGAAGCTGAGGCAGGGAAAGAACATAAGCAAGGAAGCTGAGGCAGGGAAAGAACATAAGCAAGGAAGCTGAGGCAGGGAAAGAACAGAAACCAGGAAGCAGGATGTTATCTGTTTGGCCGGTGACACAGCAGGATGTGTTCATTATCTTCAAACTGCGTTTTCATCTGACCAGCAGGGGGTGCAGTTGCACCCCCAGTAACATCACCTATGCCCCCCCCCCTTCAGATCCCCTGTCCTTCCTTTAAAAGTGATTGGCCATTTTGGAATGCCACATCCTGATTGGGTAAGTGAACCCAGCCTCAGGTAGAGCCAGCTGCCGGCGGGGGACAGTAAAGCAGTTTTTATCTGGAAGCTTCCTGCCACCTCTAATATATACTTTTGGGAGACGCAGCATAGGTATGGAATACACACAGAGCTGTAAACGGGGCATAACCCAGCAAAAGGTGCAGCAAGCAAGAAGGTTTGTCACTGAAACTGAGATGCACACACACACCACAACCGAGCAGGATGGGCTGTGCAGAGCAAAGACACAGAGATACGCATACACACCACAACCGAGCAGGATGGGCTGCGCAGAGCACAGACACAGAGATACGCATACACACCACAACCGAGCAGGATGGGCTGTGCAGAGCAAAGACACAGAGATACGCATACACACCACAGCCAAGCAGGATGGGGTGTGCAGAGCACACACACAGAGATGCGCATACACACCACAGCCAAGCAGGATGGGCTGTGCAGAGCACAAACACAGAAATACGCATACACACCAAAGCCATGCAGGATGAGCTGTGCAGAGCACAAACACAGAGATGCACATACACACCACAGCCAAGCAGGATGGGCTGTGCAGAGCACAAACACAGAGATACGCATACACACCACAACCGAGCAGGTTGGGCTGTGCAGAGCACAGACACAGAGATGCGCATACACACCACAGCCAAGCAGGATGGGCTGTGCAGAGCACAGAAACAGAGATACGCATACACACCACAGCCAAGCAGGATGGGCTGTGCAGAGCACACACACAGAGATACGCATACACACCACAGCCAAGCAGGATGGGGTGTGCAGAGCACAGACACAGAGATGCGCATACATACCACAGCCAAGCAGGATGGGCTGTGCAGAGCACAGACACAGAGATGCGCATTTCCATGACGCTACTTAAGTTACCTAATTAACATAAGTTTCACTTTCGAATTGTTTTGTTTGTTCTCTTTTGCATTATTTTTATTATTATTATTATTATTATTATTATTATAAGCTTAGCACGTCATATTCTTTGTTTTAGATGAGTGTATGCAGACGCATCTAATCGGAGGGGGCTGTGAATGATACACGGGGGAGAGAGGGGGTGTGCATGCCAGGGGAAGCCCGGAGACAGATCGAGGCTGATCTCCCCGCAGCCCCCGCGGACCGAGCCGAGCGGAGCCGAGCCGAGCCGAGCCCCCCACTCCGCGCTGCATCGGCGCGCTTGTCGGTCAGAGATGCCACGTCACAGTCCCGGGTTTGCCGCTGCACCACTTCGCTCTATCCCGGCACATACGCCGACTCGCACATGTATCAGTAAGTCAGAACCTTATTCTGCTATATGGAGGTTTATTTGCAGAGGATGCTTTGAATGAATTATGATGCATATGTGAAATTATTTATTGCATGAAATGGTTTATTACTTCCGAATGCAAATTCGCCGTTAAAGTTGTAGCTTTTAAAACTCCCCGGGTACAGTGTTTGCCGGCATTTTAGGTTTGCACTCTTTAGGTTTTTAGATTTATACACTCTTTGCGTGTATAACTGTGAAAGATAAGCTTTTTAAATGACTGTTATTATTATTATTATTATTATTTTTTTTTTTTTATTACCCGAATCAGTCAAATGGGCTTCAGCTGGACAGAATAGGAGTTGTACTTTAATTACTTTAAACGTTTTTCAAAAATACATTTGTAAATTGAAAAGTCAACACTTGGCAGATGCCATGCAAATATCCTGAGCCCCGTCTTATGTGACACAATGCAATGTGAGCACAGCAGTCCACATGTCCAATGGATTAAAGGTGCCCGGTGCCACTCCACCCCTGAGACTGAAGGTGGGCGGCTCACTTAGATCTTTTGAAGCTTGTGGGCTGGTGGGCTTGTGTAAAGTTTATGGGATCGCTGATCTCGTAGATTCATACAAACCAGGAACTAATCGCTTGGGGGATTAATATTTCCTTCACTGCTTCCCAAGTCTTTGTCTCTGCGAAAGTGTAAGCTTAGCACTAAGGGGCCACATCTCCATCGTGTGCTCAGGAGTTGAGACGGGCAACTATTCTTCAGCAGCTGAATTTTAACTCCCACAATACTTCGCCATGACACTGCGGCAGAACGTGTCCAAACTGGGTTCAGGGGGCAGCTTCAAACAGGAAGTCATTGCTCTCCTTAACTACACCGAACGTGACATCTGTGCTTAACAAACCCCAGGAGCATGCGGATAAAGTGCAGCCAGCCAGATTCTGTTTTGACGGCACAGATCATTGACCAGCTGTCTTGGTACATTTGGTGTGTGTTGTAGAGGGAGCTTGGTTCTGTTCACAGGACAGCTGGGCATCATTTGGAGTGTGTTAACTAAAATGATTTCTGACGAGGGTGACAGTCCATTGGCCCTTAAGACAGGCTGGTTGGGGGGTCATTATTTCTTTTCAGTACTAGTCTGTTCGTGAAGGAAGGAGACATTATTGGTATGGTACAGATCACAACACTCAGGTGACACTTACGCAAGACTCCTATTGGCCAACAGGTGCCGCTATGTTTGGCTATTTCCTGTTGCTCTTCCCCCTGGTGGCTTCTGTGCCACCACCCTCTGGCGCCCCCCTGAAGCAATGCCACCGCTGCTGTGACCACGTGGAATCAGCAGGGGGCACTCCTCCCACGGGTCTGAACCAAATGCCTGAAGTGCGGACCTACATCAACATGACCATCCTCAAAGGTACCGCCCTGGATACTCCTCAGTGATTTCTTAATGCTTATGCTTAGCATTTGCTCATTTCAAAGATCTTACATAGATTATAGCATTAACAGTAACTATCCATCAATCCCTTCTCCGTGTGCAGTGGGGTTGGACGGCCTGAGGCCCACAGAATGTGAGGCTACATTAGCACTGTTCTGAAACTCTCGTTAGGTTAGAACCTTTAACCTTTCAAAGCTGACCTACAAGCTCAGGATATATTAACATATGTGAGTCTATTTTCCAAAATTGTTTTCTTGATGGTCAGGGCACTCGATAACGTAATTACATCCAGCCTTCTGGCTAAATGAGTCATTTAGGAGCTTGTTTTCATTCTCCCATATTTTCCTACTGAATTGCATTTGGAAGGTACCAGAGGTCCACCGTGGCAGCTCTCTGTACACGAGCCTGGCAATGAACTTGCATATGTGGAAAAAAACCACGAATGTTGTTTAGCACAAGATCCTCCTAGAGACAGCTGTCAGAGCAGAGCACTAAAACCCAACACCTGTGCATTACTGCATCCATGAATAATCCCGTCTTTTACTGCATCCATGAGTAATCCCGTCTTTTACTGCATCCATTAATAATCCCGTCTTTTACTGCATCCATTAATAATCCCGTTTTTTACTGCATCCATGAGTATTCCCGTCTTTTACTGCATCCATGAGTAATCCCGTCTTTTACTGCATCCATGAGTAATCCCGTCTTTTACTGCATCCATGAGTAATCCCGTCTTTTACTGCATCCATGAGTTATCCCGTCTCTGCTGTCTTCACACAGGGGACAAAGGGGACCGAGGAGACAAGGGAACACCTGGGAAAGCGGGACTCTCAGGGTCACCGGGGTCCAGAGGTCCTGTGGGTCCTAAGGGAAGCAAAGGGCAGGCTGGTGCCCCTGGAGATGCCTGCAAAAGCCAATACTCTGCCTTTTCTGTGGGTAGACGGAAGGCCCTGCATAGCATGGACTACTACCAGGCTCTGGTCTTTGACACAGTCTTTGTCAACCTCGAGGAGCACTTCAACATGTTCAAGGGCAAGTTCTACTGCTATGTGCCTGGAATCTACTTCTTCAACCTCAACATCCACACCTGGAACTTCAAGGAAACCTACTTGCACCTGATGCACAACGAACAAGCCAAAGTGATCGTCTACGCGCAGCCGAGTGACCGCAGCATCATGCAGGGTCAGAGTGTCATGCTGTCGCTCGCTGAGAGTGACGAGGTATGGGTTCGCCTCTACAAGCGCGAGAGGGAGAACGCCATCTACAGCGATGACATGGACATCTACATTACTTTCAATGGCTTCCTCATCAAGCCCAGTCTCTGAGAGCCAGGAAACTAAACAGACCAGAGCTGGAGCTCCTGAGAAATGAAACACAGAATAGCCTGCTCCCCCATTTCGGCCCACCCCATCCTGAAATTGCAATTAAATCAGAGTATAAAGTACAGTACTAATGAGGCTCAGCTCACGAAAGAATCACAAAAGGTAGCATTTACTACATAGAAAGTCTCATTGCCAGGCTAAAGGCTAAATGGAATTATTTGCTGTTTCCACAAGTGTACTTGATAACTTTCGGGCACAGCTGGGATGGATATGAGTGTCTACAGAGCAGTATAACTGGATATAGGCCACATGGCAGCCCTCCCCAGACAGACTTTACCTCGTGCAGGTGACTTGCTGCAATGATTTGCCAGCTGGCCATTTCTGTGTGAGACCAAACATTAAGCTCGACCGTGCTGGAGAACTCAGCACAATGCAGCCACCTCGCCTTTGCTGCTTCCGGTGCTCCGTTTCTGCTGGACTCTGAGTCCGGCTGAAAACTCAGTTGGTGCTTTAACTCTGCAAACGGGTTCCTTAAAGGACCGAGCATAAGAATGGTGCTTTTGGAAAAGGATCGAGTTCTTACGATACAATCAGACGTTCCAAAAAAAAAAAGAATGTTCTTGTTGCCAGTTTCCAGCAGCGAGGCCCATGGAGGCAGCTGCTGGGAGACGCACAGGAGGCCGAGTTGCAGATGGATCACCGTAAAACTGCTGGTGTCTTTCACTACATTAACAGTTGGCCTGGCACCTGGCCACCAAATATATGGCGTCATGCAGAGCAGGACTTTGCATGGTGCTCCTCATTAGCAATGTTCCAGTAGCCTCAAGGCATGTGAGGGTCTCTGAAGTCAGATCCATAATCCTCTCAACAGGTCGGAATCCTCTCCTCCAGCAGATCTGTAAACAGCAAGATTAAAGGCCCTCAAATTCTTAGCAGTGATTAGAAAAGGAGCCATTGAAATATGCATGGTTTCTATTACCGTCTCACAGGGCTGTTTAATTACACTGACAGTCTTTGAGTGTGCAGGGTTTCAAAGAGTGAAGGGCTTGTAAATCAGAATCAGAATAAGAAAAACTTTATTCATCCCGGAGGAAATTGCTCAGATTGTGAAGCCTGTGTATCAGACTTAGCATACTGTCATCCATGTAAATTTAAGCATTGCATTAGACTGCTTTTATGAAACAGCATCTTTATGTAGATGTGACCACCCAGCTTTTCCCACGGCTTCCTGCTGGTCAGGATCCACAGAGATCTCAAATCCTTTTGGAGGCGCTCAGTATGCAGAAGAACATGAACTCTGACAACGGTGTAAATCCCTTCAGATGGAAAACGGTGCTAAATGACTTTGTTATAAAGTGCAGCTACCCCAAAAAAGAGAAAGACATTTAAGAGTCAAGGAGATAGTCTGTGTGTGGGTTCTAATAGAAACTGAAATAGAGCTATTCAGTCTGCAATTAGGACTATTTCCCTGGATAAAACAGCTATTGTGCAGTGTAATTGATATGGATATGCACTAAATGGCCACTTTATTAGGTACACCTAGCTAGTATTGCGCAGAACCCACTTTATTAGATATACCTAGCTAGTACCGGCCAGAACCCACTTTATTAAGTACCTCTATCCAGTACTGGGCAGAACCCACTTTATTAGGTACACCTAGCTAGTACTGGCTAGAACCCACTTTATTAGTTATACCTATCTAGTACCTGTTAGGACCCTCTTTATTAGGTACACATAGCTAGAGAGCTATATCTTTATTAGATATAGCCCTCTAGTTCCTGTTAGGAACCTCTTTATAAGATATGCCTATCTAGTTCTTGTTAGGACCTTCTTTATTAGATATACTTATTTAGTTCCTATTAGGACCCTCTTTATTAGATATACCTATCTAGTACCTGTTAGGACCCTCTTTATTAGATTTGCCTATATAGTACCGGTTAGATCTCTCTTTATTAGATATACATATCCAGTACGTGTTAGGACTCTCTTTATTAGATATACCTATCTAGTACCTGTTAGGACCCTCTTTATTAGATATACCTATCTAGTACCTGTTAGGAC
>JAODKM010000043.1:9171649-9191886 GCA_026780845.1 Petrocephalus sullivani
GTACCTGTTAGGACCCTCTTTATTAGATATACCTATCTAGTACCTGTTAGGACCCTCTTTATTAGATATACCTATCTGGTACCTGTTAGGACCCTCTTTATTAGATATACCTATTTAGTTCATGTTAGGACCACTTCCTGCAGAACCACTTCAAGCACAGATCAGTTGTGCATTCAGAGTCACCACTCTGCATAGCACTGATATTCTTGCACTTCTGTTCACCAATTATAGCCACTCACCACTGCCCCCAGCTGGATGTTTTTGTCCATTGCACCATCCCCTGTAAACTCTGAAGTGTGTGAAAATTCCAGGATGGTAGTTGCTAGCTCGAGCAGGCTGTTTGGGGTAACAAGCTGGTCTACGTGATAAACTCACCATGGAGTGTATATTCACAGGCCTGTTCTAGAGTAGTAACCATGCTAGCAGTAGTAAATACACAGATCACTTGTTGATAATAGGATAAACATTACCAAAGGCACATATGGGACTAGTAAATCAGTCAGTGCCAAGCTCATAGAATTCAAAAAGGATTCTGGAGGGAGTATTGGACCATATCTATGGAAGCAGGTGAGTTTCCGAGTGAGGGCATTTAACAGAGGTAGAAAGAACTGACTGAGTACTGCTGGGTTTACGCAGCGGCTCTCTGTGCCAGGATGATTGAAAGCATGAAAAGAGAGAGAAGGTTTGTTTGCAATCATAACTAAATGGCCCTAAATTAACGTAACGTGAGAGCTCTGATAAATTTACAATGGGTTGTGTCAAACTAAGCTGCCCAAAATAACTCTACGAAAAATTGCAGACGTGACAACAGACAGGTGCTAAAATAATGTATTTTTTTTATTTTATTTAATCAATTTTCTTGCTATGCATATCTGTCTATATAACCTTCTGTGGTGTGCATATTAAACGCTGTGCAGTTTTAAGGCTGAGTGTGGAGCTTACTTTTAGAAGTGTGTGTGTGTGGTGTGTCAGTAGATCCTGGCAAAGGGGAGCAGTGAGGTTCAGAGGATGTGTGCACACAACAACCTAACCACATCTCATGCTAATCCCAGGCCTAAGCATCCCCACTAATGATAGGGCCCTGGAGTTTGGCTCCGCCCCGCCACACCCAGACAGTGCCAGTGAACCCAGGCAAGGCCTAGACTTGTCGGTTTTTGATCAATTTTCGGGAGTTTGTTTACTTCACCAAGGTTTCTCAAGCTGGTGTTTGTTGCTACATTGTGTATTTGACAGTGCATAAGGCTCAGAGGTGTACGATTATGTTAAAAGTAGGGTGTTTACTTTCCAAGGACCACAGTGGAATGTTATTTCTGAAAAATAAGTCCTGCAGTGGTTGGTTAGACACACCCAGTGAAGGAATCCATCCCATTAAACACAATGACCGCCGAAGAGCGAAACGACGGAGAAGCCTCCCGCAACAGCGAAAAAGTGCTGATCGCTAGACAATGCCTTCATTTTGTTTTTAAGAGTCAGTCACCCCTTTGCCAAGACACACAAAATAAACATTCCTGCAAGGTTTGGACCCGTTGTAATGACTCGGAATTATGATTTATGCAGCGTTTTGGTTGGACGTGAACCGAGGATTGGCAAAATTCATCCAGCTCTGGTACTTAGGCGCAGTACAAAACATCCTAAACACTCATTTGCAAGGCCCTTAAGGCCGTCTCTGATGATGTTTAGCTGGAATAGTGAGGTGGAATGCAGTTATGTGTCAGAATATTTCTGGAGCTGTGAGAACAGACATCTCTCTAGGTAACGAAATATACTTTTCACTTCCTCTGCTTAGGCGTGTCGTTTGAGCTAATTTCCTGTGTGGATGGGAGTCAGAACCCAGATCCTGAGCCCAAATCAGAGAGAGAAGGATTTTTTGTACTGAGTTTATACAATCGCTTGTGGTTAACCCTGAATATAATACCATGGTGACAAGTTTCACTTTGTCTCCATGTTTTTTCGACATAATAAATGGAGGCCGATGGATTCTGCAGTAATCTGCTTTACTGGCGTGATTAAAAGATGGCAGAAATTGGCAGTGAACACATCCTTCATCACTGTTACTTCAGTGTACATAGCAGCAGGTAGGAGGTGCTTATTTAGCAGTGAATGAAGCTGTATTGAACAAAATCAATTAACTAAAATGTAATGATCATTACCACTGGCTCCGGCATGCGGAAGCAGTAAGGAAGGTATAACGAGGGAACATGGGAGGTCTCCTAAGGCCGCGCGGCGGGCAGCCTTGCAGGCACGGCCGCTTCGGGGACAGGGCCAAAATCTCAGAAGGAATACCCAGCTCTATGTGTCTCTGCACTTTAGCATGTTACATACAGTATGCTTAATGTGGGGCGTACACACAAAATAGCTGAAACACCTAACAATGTATTCATATCGATGGCATGCTAACAGTCGGCTTCCATCCTACTATAATGGTGTCACGCTGCAATCCATGCAATCCGTGCAGTGGCATAGTGCCGATTCTCACAGAAGCAAAGCCTCCAGGAGGCCGAACTCTATTTGGGATCATAAGCTCCTGAACTTCCCATAAAGGCTCAGTGATGTTTGGATCAGACCCTGGACGATGCTCGAGTTCATCCTGGTGTTCATCAAACCAAACCACTGTTGGATATTCTTAGCAGTGTGAAGGGGCTGTTATTGTCTTGGTATATGGGGACAACCTCATCAGAGGAGGCATATTGCGGCTTGTTCTCAAGTATAAACCCATCCAGATGTAGAAAGAGGGGTGAAAGATGACTCATGCGGCCATTAAACGAAGCCCAGGGCCATCAACAAAATGGCTGTGTGCAGAGAGTGTGTGCCCTGGTCCCGATGGACCGAAAAACATTTCAGTGCAATTGTCCTTTGCTATCCACGATCGATCAAAGCAAATGTAAGTCCAGGTGACGATGTTTGGTGGCAAGGCGACAGCACCCATCTTAAATGAAAAAGGTACAGTGTGCCCCACATCATCGGCACCTTTTTTTAGTCACATCATTTATGTGAAAATGTATTTATACTGCCATCTAGTGTGGAAAATAGTGTCCAAAATAGATTTTCAACTGTTTCAACCCTAACCTTAACCCTTTTCACAGAGTATACGGTTTGTTCTGTTTCTGAATCAAATATTGCAAAATGATAATAATGATAAAAGGAAAAAAAATATCATAAAGACCATAACAAAATAAAATTTGCAGTGGAAAAAAAGTTATCAATTAATTTACCACTGAGCCCCAGGAACAAAATGAAGACACAAATAATACTGTGAGAAAATGTTAATTTCATTTATTACATACATTTTCTGCAAAATATTGTCGTCAAAGTTAACACACAGCTGGTCATAGACAACAACAGGCCCTGTGCTCTGAACTCAGTGATTATAAACGGGACACTGCTGATGCCAGACAGGACAATATTACCCACACTGTGTTAAAAAAATAATAAAAATGAAAAAGTACATCTTTCTTCCTCTTTACCATGCAGCTCATGGTTTTGAAGCCATTAAAACATCCTGGCACAGACACCTTTATATTTAGGTTCCTTTGGTACCTCCGCAGTTTTCACGAGTAGGAGCCCGACAGGCAAACCGAGTAAGACAATGAGCACCAAGCCACCGCAGGGTGTCATTCTCTCCAGTGGCAGAGGATCATTTTATGTGTGCTTTTGTTGGTTTGATTGATTCAGTTTTAATAGGATATGGTTCGAGCCATAAGCTCTTGAATCTTCAGTGATCCGGACGCGGCTGAAGAGTCGCAAAGGGCTTTGTCTGCTGGCCGAGCTACACGACGTCACGAGAGTGAGCCAAACCATTCCAGGCCCAAGTGTAGAGCTCTCCTGTGGTTTTACTGGCTGGCTGGCTGTTACTCCCACTTCCACCCAGGGTGAGTCACAGAAGGACCATACATAATGGAGCAATGACTCCCCAAAAGCCATCTTTGAAGTAACAGCTGGAGCCTGCCACATTGATGCTGCTTTAACACATTTTACTAAACACCCCTAGTGGCTACAATCCAGATTATAAAACTTGCAATGCATCACTCAAGAGCAGGGCAACTCAACGCCTTGCCCAGGGGGCAGTGTAAGCAGACTTCAGAACAAACTCAACCTGCGGACACTACTCATGAAACAACTCGAAATCTTTTCACGAGTGGCAGATGTACATGGCACGGCCATGTTGTCTGTAAATCATCTAAAGAGGGTGCAGTTTTACATTTCACATTATGAGGCAGGTAACCAGTCGCTTGACAAGGCCGGTACACCCAACAGGGTGCTGGAATGGGTGGTAACTGCCAAAGTCTGCCTGGGGAGTCTAAGCAGTCAGTACAGGCAGGGAGAACCCAGCCCTGAAATTGGGCTAGGCAGGCTGGGCAGCAAGTCAGTGCATGGCACTGGGAACTGTATATGCTCTGCTTATTGAAGGGTGCATAGTTTATAGAGCACATGCCACTACACTCCTCTACCAAGTGGGCACACTGGGACAGCTACACCCCCTATGTATCCCAGACAGCTGACACGATCCTCCATCTATACCATGTGCAATCGGTCAGTCTGTGTCACTGTGACAGTGAACATCACTGCCAGTGTACATCAGCGCATCACGATATACTCATGAAACTAGCAGGATCAAAACCGTATGTATAAATCCTGCCTTTGGACAAAGGGCTGATTCTGAGACTAAATTCTGGCAAGAACTCTGCACAGGCACAAGGCCACTCTTTGAACTATGGTAATGCATATATAACTCATCGGCAAAAGGCTAATCTTTTTTAAACGAAATACTGAGGTCTGCTTTATAAGGAGAGATACTCAAGATCTTATGCATGATGCTACTTTTTTCACTGTTTCCAAATTTCATGTTCCATCGTGTGTTAGGATATTTTAGTGAATGTCACTATAATAATCAATTAATTGCTATGTCAGCACCATGACAGTGGTATCTAACAGACAGTTAGAGTTGCATTCTATTCTCGTGAGACAGTAAAAGACATAAATAAATAGCCAGCGGTTATTTGGCTGGAGGTAATGAAAGGGAGAGGCGTGTCGTAGGTAGGCCAGGAATGTGTGGTTAACCTTTTGTGTTTTCTGTATTTCTCAGGTTACATATTTGCATGATTTTTTAAAATCCAGGCACAATTCAACAATAAATTAGATCAAAAACAAAAATCACACGAGAATTCTGATTCCAATTAGTGGCACGAACCACGATCCTTGCAAATCGCTCTTTAACCCTTTCAGAAATTCGAAAGTGTTTATAAGAAGAAGACAACAAACAGTAAGTACAGCACATTTGCTTGGGCATCACACGGATATTTTCATTGAATTAATCTGTGCAATCTGACACTCAGTTTTCACGTACAACAGTAACCAGGAACAAAAACCTGACAGAGTCTTAAACAACAAGGGGTGTAAACAACTTCGAAGTCCCGACATCTAGTTCTCAGTGGCAGACAATGACAGCTATTGTATTGTGCATTTCTGAGAGTAGATGTTGTTTTTCCTACTAATTAGGCTGTTTAATTGTTACTCAGTGATATGACAAATGAATTAAATGGAGTCATGTTAATCACCCACAGGTCGATTTGTGCACCAAACTTTTAAAAATACTACATACTGGTATCACACAATGTAATGCAATTATCAAAGACAACACCTTAGGTGACAAAACAGCCATAAACACATTGATTAATCTCTTGATTAAAACTGGTGAATTCATCATTTCAGCCCCTAAAGTGCACAGATCATGGCACTCGAAGTGGATGAATTAGCCTTACACAGACAATTCTTTGGTAAGAATTTTAAAAACCAGTGGTACGTTGGTCGCAAACAATTATGTGCATTTATTTAGAAGCAATTCCATCTTTTTGTTTTTTTGATTTTTTTTTCTTACTACAATCCTCTCTCACAAAAAATAGCACTAGTAAAAATGACTGGTATAACTTTTTTCACAAGCTGTCAGCTGCCAGGCTCGTGAAATTGATTTCCTCTCAAGAACACGCCTGAAACCACGGAGTTCGCTTTTAAAATGACATTTACCACAGCGGTCAGCCCCCACAGACCCAGCTGTGCCCAGCTGTAGCAATGAAGACTCCATCGTAGTGGCATGGGGGTGGTGCTCCCTCCGGGACAGCGTTTGGAGTCCATCGGGAAGCTGCGTAACACCTACTGGGGTGGGAATCCCGCCAGGACGAGCGTGTGATGGAAGAGCCGCTCTCGGACTCTGGCATCGACAGCACATGCCTGGCCGACTGCAACCTCCCACAGGCATTCACTGCCATCACAGGGCACTGCGCAGCATGAACTCTGCAGCTGGGCACTTGTGAGCTGTCTGTCATCCTCTGCCGAGGGCACGAGGTGCTGCAGCCACATTCTTAGCTGACCGGGCAGACAGCAATAGGTCCTGTGATGTGATCCACGGGGTCTCCCTCTGAAGATCTATGCCAGCTCCGGGGCAATCAGACGGCACTTTCAGGAATGGGGGTGAATTCTCCTCAAACTAGCCCCTACATTTCCCTTCTGCTTGTCCCCATTCCTCTCACAGTATCTTCTACCCAAGCATCACCGGGTCTTTACTTTCCTTTTACTGCTTTTGTTGCTGTTATATAATCAAGTTTCAGTATCCAGTACTGCAATGATTTCGTTTTTTCTGTCAAAGATACAAAACGTCCCGCATACAAACAGAGTGTGCAGTAAGTGGACACTTTGCAGACAATGGAAGTGAGAGACTACCAAATAGTAATCAAAAGGTCAAAATGTGAAAGCACTAAAATGTATGCTCGTGGTCTCTATGGAAACAGAAGGACAGACAGCAGGAAAAGGTCAAACAACAGTGTGACACAGATGGTTACGAAAGCAAGACCCCCGAATTAAGGTGATGGCAGGGAAAAGCCCTGGGAAGACCTTCTGCATTCCCTCCAACGCGAGCGAGACTCTTATCACATCCCTGGAATCATTCCGACTAATCAGACACCAGCCCACATTTACAAATAATCGATGGGCACAGCAAGGCAGAATAAGGACCCAAAGGCTGAAAGCATCTCCATCAGTCTTTAAACGCAGAGAGCCAGCTCTTTCACAAAGCCTTTCGCGGGACTCGAGTCACCTTCCTGGCGCCTGTGACCGCCCAGGCAGCGCTCTCGTTGCGGCATATGGGTTCTCCAGCATATATCGATAGCGGTCATAGTTTTCCAGCAGGTATTTAGGAGCATACATAGGCTCCTTGGGCTGGGAGAGGGGATATTGCTGAAGGGAGCCATCGAACCAGCCCCCCGTACGGATCAGCTCCCGGATGTAGCTCGGGTCCCGCTTGTCCTCGTAGTCGCCCCAGCGAGGGAAGTCTCCATTCTGGGCTGAGATGAGCTTGTGGAGGATGCCCTCTGGTGTGAAGCACCATGAGCAGTGCCAGCCGGCAAAGTGGACCGGGCTCCCGACGGACCACTGGACCAGAATGTGACCCGTCTCATTCTCATACTCGCGGAAGCTTGGCATGGTATAGTACTCCCGCCGCCTCAGCTTAATGCCGTCGCCGTCATAAACGGCGCCGAGCATTCGGACCGTGCACCCGGACACCACCTCCAGGGAGCCCGGCTGCTTCCAGAAGAAGCCGTACAGAGACTTCCGCATGTGGATGGCGAAGGGCTCTGTCCAGCCGTCAAAGAGCTTAAGGAAGAGGACGCCCTCCTGCGCGGGGATCTCGTCTGCATCATTGATGATGAAGACGTCGTCCGGCCTCAGGCCCCTGACCCGGGACATTCCATTGCGGGTTAAGAAGGTGCGCAAGTAGTCGTCGGCGATCCAGCCGTCCTGGCGGCCGCCTTGCGGGAAGTGGTCCAGGAAGATGTAGAGGATTTTATGCCGCACATAGTCATAAGTGCCATTCAGGAGTTGGTGCAGAAACTGCAGGGGCCGCTTATCGCCATAAGCCGTGAAGTTGGACTCACACACCAGGAAGAGGTCCACCGCTTGGGCCAGCTCATGGAAACGGACGTGTAGCAGGTCGAACTCGTGGTTGATGTTTATGGCATTGATGATTCGGCGGGGGGTCTCTCTGGGCGTCAGTCTCTCTTTTGTCGGCAGGTTGGAGTGGTACACCATTGTGGGGACGCCACAGTAAGGGCCGTGCCAGCCTTGGCGACAGACACACTTCACAAGCCGCTTGCCCCGCTTGGGTTTGGCTGCAGATGTGTGTTCCTGTTCCTGCACCTGTTCCTGGTGCTGCAACATCCTCCGTTGGCTGGACACAGTTCGGTCCTCCTTCGGGGCAGCCATTTCAGTCCCCTCTCGGAAGCACAAGGCTCCTGCTTTGGTGCGTACGAAGTATGACGTTGTATCATCTTGAAGCTTGATGACACGCCGGTGGAGAATCCCAAATGGCCCCTTGGGGTCAAAAGGAGTAACATTTGTAGAGTCATGATTCTTCACCATGGCCACCTTCTCAGATGGGGTGCCTGGCTTGACTCCAGATGGAACACTGGAGTACCAGGGATTCGCATCAATGTTCTTCTGTCCACCCATGACCGACCCATCCTGAGGTGATTAACAAAGATGTCAGAAGACCAAACATTTTCCAGCTCTCCTTGATGCAAAAATATATGAAAATATGGCATAAATACAAAATAAATATTTACACACGTTATTTCTCCTACATATTATCAAGCTAGCATTGCATTACCAGGTGCGCACTCACCTCTAGCTCCAAACTTCTCTGGACATCCACATTGAATGACTTCAGGCCGAAGGGATGAGCCTCATCGGGTAGAGTGCTGGCCAGAGGAAAGGGCCGGTCCTTCCAGAAGATGCCAGTGACCAAGATGACTGACTTGATGTTGGGGTAGGGAGCGCTGAGCTCTCGCAGCAGAGGGACATAGTGGAGGGCCTTGTAGTAGTGCAGGAAGGAGATGACACAGAGGCCCACTGCACAAAGCAAAAACACCCGGTATCGCCGCATTTTCATCCTGTGGGGGGATGAAAGGATGCAATCAGTCATGTGCTCCTGGTGTCTTGGCTAAAATTAAGTAAAATCATATATAATGTTGCATTTCTATATAACCGCCATAGGGTCAGGAGTGATTGCCAAGTGATTCGATAAGGAATCCTGCCTTCAATTTGAAGACCACCCGAAACTTCTAATGAGCTCTGTGCAACACCACGGTCTAGCCTGGATCCAGCGAGAGCCCACTGCCAGCTTAGGCAGGACACAAGAGTGACACACTTTCAATATGGGGTAAGCCAAGGAGTTCTGTGCGGCCTGACATCCACGCAGCATATCGCAGATCCCCACAATGGTGTACTACTCCATGCAGATATATCCAGAGCGCAGAGACCTGACTGTACTCTTTCCATCACAGTGATGGTAATGTGCATCTGCGCACAGCAGGTCCGGGAGAAACGGGGTGAGGTCACCAGCTCTCCTGAGTGATGCGCCAGAGCACACAACGAACACGCAAACCGGTTCTGCGTCAGGTATTGTGTCAGGCACTAGCCACCGAAACCCCCAGGGGTGCTGCCTTCCAGTCGCCGGAATGCAGCTCAAGTGCTAATTCACCTTCACAATTGGGTTGTGCGTCACTTGGGGTTACTTATAATTACACAGTTTAGTTGACCATGGACATGCTACCTAAAATTTAGTCCTGTCAAGCTATTTCATCCGTGCCCCAGTTAAAATATAGTTCAGGCGCCCACCACTGTGGCCAGCTAACAGCTTTAGCATTTTTGAGTATTATTTAAAAACAAATTCCCCTCATACCAAAGATAAGCTGCAGATTGAACAAAGATACTATAAAAAAACAGAGCAGAGGTCAGGGGCAGCTCAACATGCTGACTTCATTTCATGGCATTCATTTTCATACCTATAGCTTATAAACACAGGATGCCGCAGCACGGCGCATGCTCCCCACGGGCCGGCAACGGGAGTCGCATCGCCATGGACAGGGAACATGAGCATCTCACCGGTCAAGGGTTTGGGGAACTGAGCAACTGCCAAATGTAGCCTGTGTGCCCCCTTCCTGACCTGTACGCACGCATGCAACATGGAGATATCTACCTGAAGCAGAGTGGCATCAAGAAACACTCGGCCCAGGCGGCCGTTCAGAGTGTGACAGGCGGCCCAGGCGGCCGTTCAGAGTGTGACAGGCGGCACAGGCGGCACAGGCGGCCGTTCAGAGTGTGACAGGCGGCACAGGCGGCACAGGCGGCCGTTCAGAGTGTGACAGGCGGCCCAGGCGGCCGTTCAGAGTGTGACAGGCGGCACAGGCGGCCGTTCAGAGTGTGACAGGCGGCCCAGGCGGCCGTTCAGAGTGTGACAGGTGGCACAGGCGGCTTTTCAGGGGTGTACCGTGCATAAAATTCATATATCGGTATGAACTGTGGTTTTGGGTTCACGATAGAGCTGAACAATTTACAGATTTCAAACCGAAATCGCAATTTGAAACAAAGCAATTAGCAAATTGCAAAGGCTGCAATTTCGGATATGCATTATATGCATTAAACTGATAAAAAAAAATAATAATTAGTAACAAAACTGCAAACACAAACAATGCAATGCAAAGTTCCTGAACAGCATGCAAATACAAAACTGGCACATTGTAAAACTAAAAATGCAAATTAAAAAAATCCCTTGTTCTCTAATATCAAGTATGTTTCACTATAAATTGCTTTTTACCACCCTGATCTGAATTTCCTGGCAAAAGCACCCTAAATGCTATAGCGAGACTATCTTGCAATGGCTGTGACTGCCTTGCTCTACCCATACACACACTGGGATGACAGTCCCAGATGCGTTCGCACGTTGGATGTGTTTGCAGTAAACAGACAATCTTGGCCTTACCAACCAGGCATACTCTCTCTAGTGCAGGGGTAATTTTCATGGAGGCCAAAAATGCTCCCAAACTACTCATATAAGTAACTTGGGAGGGTCAGCGATAGTAATCATTACTATAATGTTTCCCATGTGTAAAATCTAGTTGTAAATTTAGGTTCCACCCAAGTCAATAAATGTATTTGTTCATTTTGAGTACAGAACTGAAAATGATGTACTAATCGGTATCTAATGATTATGTGAATCATTACGGTCCAATTTGATACAATTATGAACTGATATAGAGATGGAAATCAGGCATTTTATACTTATGAACTTACAGAATAAAGTAAATGAAAACTCAGCACAAAGTAATAATTATAAATGTAATAAATCATTAATAAGTCTAGTAGTGTATTAATTAATTAAAGGCATAACATATTTTATATGTTAATAGGTAATTGGAATTTTAAACAAAATACTTTATTTTAAGTTAAAAGAAAGTGAGTTCCAGCAGGATTTGCTGTTGTTATGGACAACAGGATTACGAAAAAAAGTGTCTTCTGATACAAATGAGGACAAGACGCATCTTATCCTGCAGCAGAAGCTGCCCTGCAAGGTCGCTTTTGTTCCAGTCAACTTCACGGTGATTTGCAAGAGTAAAAACTCCATTAGCGAGACCTATGGCAGCGGGCACGCTTTCCTTAGACACGGAGAGGCAGAATCATAAAGGCAAACCGCAGGTTCCTCATCCAGTCCAGCCAGAGAAATGTTACAACCGCTTGGTACTTGCATGAGTTTAAAGGTGGATCCCAACTGTGTAGCAAAGGCAGACAACTGCGAGAAGGTATAGCGGAGATGAAATCAGGAGCACTGCCGACCCAAGTTCCCCGTCCCAACGAAGCAAAGCATTTCTCAGCTTGTCTTTGTACTACCCGTTTTCTTAGGGAATTATCCCGGGAACGTGCAGTGACAAGATGCCTCTTGCCTGCCCCGGTGCCCTTTTCACCAACTGCCTGCCTGCTCATCCCCATGCCAAGGCATCGCCAGAGCACGACCTCAGCCTGAATGCACGTTCGGGAAGTAAATCGATCCCACCTTCTGCAGCAGAGACGAGACGCCAGCCTGCGGAGCCCGCTCTGCAGGACCTGCTGGCCAGTCATAGCCGATCCCAGGACAGCATCCCTGTGCATCAATGCCTGAGCCCTGGCGTAGCCCACAGCGGGCTACCAGCATCCGAGCGCTGCTCTGGTCACGCCGCACAATGCGGCCCATTCTGCAAGCCCGGTCCTGCTCCCGCCTCTCAGATGTCACACTCTTTCTCAGATTCTCTCTATGCATACAATAGCTTCCTTCTCTGGCAGGCTGGCTACATACAACTCCCCCTCGACAGACACCCCTCCCTCTGGCGTTTTCCTCCTAGCCTCTCCCAAGCGTAGCCTACTTTTCTCCAGAAACAATCAGCTGCAGGCGGGAGGCTGACACATTCACACCCACACAACACTGCAATCACATAAGGAGAGTGCAGTACAGTCAGAGCAAACATACGCCCCCCGTGTTGTGCCTGGCAAACAGGTACAGGCACATCCTTCATGTGGCCACAGACACCGAACACTCAAATGAATCCAAGCAAGAAGTTCATTCGCAACATGACCTGAACTGTCATGCTGCTATAGTGGACTTGTGTGGGTGGTGCAAAGCTGCTCACTCGGTTAATGAGAAGTGGCCGAAGGCCACTGCGTCACCAGAGTCAATCTGCGCGTTGGCACAATTGGCTGACAAAGAGAGGGTGTAGCTTCATCCACGCAAACACACACCACTGAGCCAGGGCAGAACAGTCTGACACACGGGGGAAGAGTCAACTCCGGCACACAGCAGCTTGAAACACAATTACAGTGTTGGCTGAAGAATGTAATGAGCCCTCCGGTGAAATGATGGTAGCCATGGACAAAGGGGATATTAACTGTCAGAGAGACTGGCTCTCATCCAGCACGGAGTATTGCCCGATTAAGGGAAGGTGAGGATCTTTTTATGAGAGCTTCAGTGGAATAGCTTGTCCTTGTGCTGTTCCACCTAGATATAGGCCTGAAGAGGATTCAAAAAAATACACACTGATCACCATGACTTTGGGGTGGAAATTGGTGTGTCCCTTTCGGGACCTGTAAATGCCTTTCCCTCCTGCTTGGCTAAGACACAGTCATACATTTATTTATTCCTCTCTTCTGCCAACAGTTGTAGCATCGTCTGCATCGTTGCAATATTCCTGCCCCACCCCGCCCCACCCGCAGAAGGAGGAATGCAGCAAATCAACATGCTTCCTGCTTGCATGATTGTGCTTGTTGTCCCGACCGCAGATGGAACCCGGGGCATATGCCATAACGGCGATGGAGGTCCTGCAACATGCCAAGGACGGAAGGGTCAACACAACTGTGGCCTCGGTGAAGACCCAGGAGCTCCCTACAAACTTCCTTTCTTGGCCAGCATTCATCTTTGCGCGTATGGAGTCCCTCAGCTTCACACATCAGCACCTACGCTCCTGCGGTTCCTGAAAGCACCTATATGTACATTAGCATGAGCTGCTCATGGGGCAGCGGCTTCATCTATTGTATCCTTCTGGCAAACTTCTCTGCCAGCTGGTGGAGAACCTGTTAAGCACCATTGCCTGGCAGGTGGAAGCCCAGAATACCTAGGCTAGGACCCCTTCTCCCTCCCTCACTGGAAGCCAACCTCTTCCCCTGCTCCCCCAAGCCAAATCAAAGCCGACCCCCCTCATCCCTAGTGGGGGTAACGTGACAGTGGTTGTCACAGTACCCACAATAAGCATTTCAGAGTTATTGTAAGACCCAAAATACACACAATACTTAACACTATTATTCCATAAGTTCTGCTTTGATTGTGAGGAAAATGGTTTGAGTTTGCAAAACCCGACATGGACCAATCTTCTATGATTTTCCAGCTTTGCAAAGCTAACATTTGTCAAACCAGTGGCAGCACTAACTTTCTGACCCCCCGAACATGTAAGCACTGCAGACACCACACAACGAATAATGAAGATTTTATTAATGCTATAAACAGTAATTCTCTCTTTAGAGTATCTGTGGACAGGATTGCTGGTTGAGAATTCGGTGGTTTGTAAACAAACAAACAAGTCGTAGATCTTGATTCTAATCAAAAAATATTGCAATGTGACATTTTGGGCTCATTTTCGCGACTCCCCAGAGTTTCCATGGCGATGGCTGCAGTCTAGGATAGTGCTCTCACTGCTCTGACAAATCCAGAAGACATATGACCTAAGCCCTTCTAGTTCCTCGTGGAGATTATCCACAGTTAAAAGGCGAAAGCGTACTAGTCTTTGTAGATAATGTAACACTATACCATCAGGAATTGCCTCTACAGAATGTTTAAGCTAAACTCTAGCTGAGGTAGGGTTTCACTTGCACTGGAAACACGAAAGATTCTTGAAGACAACATTCCATTCTGAACTTTTTGTTCATTACTTACAACTGAGGAACTTTACACTATTGCACACAAAACCTGTACACTGGAATTTAGCTACATCAGGGCTGGCCAGCCACGCTCCTGGAGGTGAACCACTCTACAGAGTACAGAATTCCAGTGGCAGGGCTGGGCAGACCAGACAAACAATATTATTAACACGGAATACAAATACTCAGACAAATTATTTGTCAGTGTTCTCTGGTCCTGAACCAAGTCCACCCTGTTGGAGTTATTGTATGGCTGGACCTTTCTAAAGTATACTACGGCAAGGTCCTGAGCGTACATGAGAACTTAATGACATCATGCACCAAAGGGTAAAACTGTACAAAAGACGGGGAAGCGACTGACACACACCAGCAAAGTGCCCCTGTGACTGACACACACCAGCAAAGTGCCCCTGTGACTCTGAACAAAAGGTATTTTATTCAAATACAAGTAATACAAGCTTTTTAATAAAATACGAGTAACAAGTATGTTCAAGATCTCGTATCGCGATTTCGGTCTCAGATTCGGACCCTTAACTTAATGATTGTTACTTGGTTCATCTTGTTTAAAAAACTGACAGGTCAGGGGGTGGCAGTGTGAGCACTGTCCCCTCACACCTCTGGGACCTGGGTTCGAATCTCTACTCTGACTTCATGTGCCTGGAGTTTGCATGTTCTCCCCATGTTGTTCTACTCCAGTTCCCCCCACAGCCCAAAAACAAGCTGAGGTTAATTGGAATTACCATGGTGGGTCCATCTGCCCTGTGATGGCTTGGTGCCCCATCATGGGTTGTTCCCTGCCTTGCATGCCTATAGGCTCCAGACCACCACAACCCTGAACAGGACATGCGGTTACAGAAAATGGATGGCTAGAATCAATATTGTAGTGAAGGCTAATACCTTAAAATGGGGATCTTCCCAGCTGAGAGCAGTTCTGTCATTAGAGCCGTTCTGCAGGTGATTGTACTTAAACACTCACCTTGGGTTCTGAGAGCAATGTCACAAACGGAGGCAGAAGGGGGCCCGCTGGGGGGGGGGGAGCAAAGGGCTTTTATCTCACAGCTGCTTTAATTGACCAATGCAACACAGATAAAGACAAAAACATGCGATGCCTTTATTTAGAGACTTCGGCCTGGAATGGAGGGGCTGAAACTGTATATTTGCATATCTGCAAGCAGGACAGCAAAGCCAGAATTTGGGTTTCATTCTGGTCACAGCTCCATTTCAAATGTCTTTGACGTCTCACATCTCACGCGGCTTTGACTCAAAGGCAAATTAAATATCGGAGGGGTTTCCAAGTTCATGCACCCCTACTTTGATATACGACAGAACATTTAGCCCACTTCAGAGAAAATGCCAAAATACATTTTTTAGCTATTCTGCCTAAAAATATTGCAATATGGTTTTTGGTCCATAACAGCCAGCCATAATGGCAGGCAAAGTTCCCTCTCGGTGACAGTTCCATAACTCCATGTGCTTGCTTAGGTCGCCGTAGACTACTGAAATTTTAACTGGGTATCCATGTTTAACGTATACCCCATCCATTAAATCGTGATTCTTTTCAGTAACTAAATGGCCACCTTGTCCGTTCCTGTATTGGCTGTGCCGAGGCCTATCTGGACTGACGACCACTTCTGCAGCAGGGTGATTCAGCACACTGCACTCAGTTAGGTCTGATGGTTAACCCTGCCAGAAGTGTCAATTCACACCCAAACAGATAAAACAGACGGACAGAGAGAGGAACAGCCAAAATCCATAACACCACCCAGGCTGTTTCTAGGCTTGCTTAAGTTATGACCATTCTTCAAAAGAGTGACCTAGATCTGGCCTGGCGAGTGGATCTGAGCCAAGCTGCGTCCCAGCCAGAGAGATGGTCAACTTAGGAGAGACATTTGTAATGTCAGGGGCATTTGCTATTCCTCCACGTTATTTTTTTGCTGTATGCTGGATGCCTGTTGGCAGAGCTAGGCAGTATTTCAATTAAATGTATTTAAAATACATATTTAATTACTTTTAAATATTTTGTATTTTGCTGGATGGAAAAATATCAGATGTATTTTGTAACAAAATACTTTGAGATTATATTTATGTATTTAAAATAATTAAAATACTTCATAAAACAATGTCATTTTATTTTCTGTCACTTTAAGAACCTTCATCATCAGTCTTTTAAATATAGCCAATCACAGTCTTTATTTGGATACAAATAAATGACGAGATATCCGGTTGGGTCCAGCTTGCTCGTGTTGCATATTATATAAAAAGAAACTGCTTTATGCAAACTGTCTTAAGATAATCTAAGTACGTAGAAATACTGAATGTCATTATAGGACAGAAAAATAGAGCAGTTCGCAAACAGCAGTGCTGTGCTCTAGAACTTGCAAATGATCTTGCTAGCCTGCTAATGGCATTCTAGTTAATTTCAGCAGGCTGCTCAGACAAGGGCATCTTGTAGTTTGTCATATATGAAAGACTCCATTAGTGATAAATCAGGATAGCTACTTTTGTTCCTAAGGACAAAGTTAATTTCTATCAGCTAAATGTAGGAGCTGTCATAGGCACCATGTGAAAGCTTGGCAGGTGCACCGACTACTGATGTTGCATATTATATAAAACTTTATTTGTATAGAGCAATTTCACAACATTGCATTGTCACAAAGCACTTTACATCTTAACTTTTTTGAGCCTGTATCTAAAAAACAGTTTGAATTTACTGGTGTTCGGCATCCTACTGTAATGTGGGAAATTCATGCATTATGATTATTAAAGAAAGCGCTGGTGTGCCTCCTGTCAGCTAGTGCCACTAATTCTGTGGGAATACTGGGTATAAATGTATGTACTGTAATTAAACTAAACTATCAAATACAGAATTAAAATGAAAGGTTGCATTAAATTGTGAATATGGTTAAAAAAAATAAAAACAAAACCATGTCAGACGGCGCTGCATTGAACTTGTCAGTGTCATGCCCTGCCCGACTGCTCCTCCTGGGTGCCACGCCCCCTCCTTGCCCTCGTGGGAATCCTCCCGTTCCCAGCTGATTCTCGTCTGCAGTTAATGTTCCGTTGTATTTAGTCCGCCCTTGTCCTGTCTCCCCTGTCGGTTTTTGTCGATGCTCCGTACGCTCGCTAACACGCTAGCTCCCGTTTGTACCCTGTCTTCCCAAATAAACGCCCTTTGGAAGGGCTCAACCCACAGCCTGCTAAAACCTGCCGCCGGCGTGACAGCCAGCATCGCCATTAATATTTTATTGTTACTAATTTGCATGTATGCATTTTCAAAATAGAAATTACTAGTATTTTAATTAAATAAAAATTTTCACACCAGGATTTTGTATTTTAATTTTGTTACATTTGATAGGCAAGTAATTGTAATTTGTAACCAGATACTTTTTGATGTATTTGTGCCTATCTCTTCCTGTTGATAACTGTCCCAAGACCAGAATCAGATAGCGGGAGAAGAGTAATATAGGATGTATGTTTTACTTTCATTACCAAGCAAGATATCATCTTTTCATCCTTGTTAATATGCATCATTGCTACTGTACTTCAAATTCAAATTCAAAGCTTCATGCATGAGAGCCACAAATACAGGTAATCCAGGACCAGAGACTCTGAAAGCAGCAACCCAGCAAACCAAAGAGGAACAAATCTGCGACTAGATGGAGGAAGTGGCAGTGTGCTGTAACCCCAGCAACACTGGCTGCTTCTGAAGGAAGCCCCCCGAAAAGTGGCATGTGGCCGGCAGGAACCCCAATGCCAACCTGCTGTTGGTCCTCAGCACTGCTCCCATTTCAGTCTAGCAGCTCAGAAGATATGCCAGGTGCAGGAAAGTGGAACTGGGTCAGGTCTTCAGCATAGGTAGGTAATCCAGGTCCAAAGAGTAAAAATCCAGACCAGGATTTTACTTTGGCCAGTTGAGCACTCCATGCCTGAGACTCTTAATCGGGCCCGTGGAGTTACGTCACTATCGCATTGAATCATGGGATACTGGTGCCGTATTCAGAGGAAAGCAAATAACCAAGGGGGCGTTTCCCAAAAACTCCCGTTAGTTCGATTCAGTTGCATGATTCTAAGTAAGTTGCTGTCATAGGTCGCAACTATGCTTTGGGGAAACGCAGCCCAGATCTCCACACTGAAATGTGAAGATGGAGAAAGCGGAGAACAGTGAGAAAGTGACGTGCGCTGCCAAGCAAAAGTTATCGGCAATCAGCATCGACCCTTACGAGATGGCAGCGCACTAATGGGCAAAGGATCCTGACGTGCTACCTCGGCTTTCTTATGGGGACATTGTCAACTGCCAAGTTTTTGGCATTACTGTGTACACTTTTAAAAATTTAAAAGTTTAAAAGCTAAAAATCTCTAAGCGCAGGAACAGTTCCCTGCCGGCTGGGTGCAAGATCTCATTCTCAAGGATTTTACAGGACAGCAGAGACGGCCTGGGGAATACAGCAGGAAGAGGCGAGAGGACTCAATATAAGCACTACATGCTTCATCAGCACTAAAAAAGCTTACATCCACTGTAGTATGTCACTTTGACGCTGTTGCCTTTGAAAAACTTTCGTGATCTAAACTAATGTCAGCGCTCCTAATCTGACATAAGCCATACTCATGAACACCCTCAGGTCGCTGTGCCACCTCCTCTGTCTCGTGTCCTGCCATCTCAAAGTGATGCACTCCGGTCACTGAAGTAGTCAAAACAAATAACTTTTCGGTGGTAAGGCTCCAGGGATAGATGAGATTCGCCTTGAGTTCTTGATGGCTCTTGATGTTGTTGGGCTTTCTTGACTGACGCGCCTCTTCAACATTGCATGGAGGTCGGGGCCAGTGCCTTTGGATTGGCAAGGTTGGTGGTTCCAACCTTTAAGAAAGGGGACCACAGGATGTGCTCCAACTTCTTGGGGATCACACTCCTCAACCTCCCTGGGAAGGTCTATGCCGGGTACTAGAGAGGAGGGTCCGCTCGTTGGTAGAACCTCGGATCCAGAAGGAACAATGCAGATTCTGTCCTGGTTGCAGAACACTGGACTAGCTCTTCACCCCCACAAGGATACTGGAGGGTTCGTGGGAGTTGGCCCATTGGACTTGGAAAGGCATATACGTCTCTCGGGGGGCGCCCCAGGAGTATGGGGTAGGGGGTACATTTTTTGCAGGCCATCAGGTCCCTGTACAAACGGAGAGCGAGTTTGGGTCGCATTGACAGCAGTAAGTCAGGCTCCGCCAGGGCTACCCTATGTCACCAATTCGGTTTGTACCTTTAAGGACCACGTCTTTGCAGGTGATGTGATCTTACTGGCATCATCAGGCTGTGACCTGCAGCCTGCACCGGGGTGGTCTGCCGCCGAGAGTGAGGCAGTCAGCACCTCCAAATCTGAGACCATAGTTCTGGAACGGAAAAGGGTAGCCTGCCCTGTCCTGGTGGGGGAGGAGTTACCATCTCCATGAAAACAAGCTTGGAAGGGCAGCCATGCTTCGTTATGGCTACAGACCACACATAGAGTGGTGTAAATTTCGTCATTGGGGTGTATGGTGCACTGTGTGTGTGCAGCACAGACTTTGGGTCTAGTGCAATTTTTGCATATCGATGCACGACGACCACATATGTGCATGGAAACTGACCAGGTGTTTATAGTAGAAAGATAACAGTAGCGGTGCAGTAGCTATAGTTATTGGCGCTTTTGATTAGCAACTGTGTGAGATGGGGGTTTTCCCCCATTCACAGGTCAAATCAATAGTATGGACACACCTACTGAATATTCGTTTTTCAATAAGATAACGAGCCGAGGCACACCGTGTATTATGCAGTACATATCATCCTGCAAACAAAGAGTGAGATGGAGTGATAGGCCACCTGGCCCCCACAACCCCCCAGGCTAAAGCCTATAGAACTGGAGCGCAGAGTAATGGCGCTTTTCCACTGCATAGTACGGTACGACACGGTTCAGTACGGTTTGGCTCAGTTCGGCTCGGTTTGCGTT
>JAODKM010000043.1:9194619-9214985 GCA_026780845.1 Petrocephalus sullivani
CCGGTATACGAGAACCCGGAAGACGCATAGAGCTATGTTTTTTTAGGACTGTTTTTACAAAGGGAAATAGCTTGGTTCTACTGATCAGTAATTTCCAAAATACTACAAAAATCAATAGTTACAAATCCATCTAAAAATCGTGATAAATTTGTGATCGTGATTTAACTGTTAAAAAACCGTGATCTAATATTCTGACCATATTGCCCAACCCTACTTTCCAGCTGGGAACCATTCCTTCCCCTATTCTGACACTAAATCGTCTTAGAAATCTCTCAGGAGTAAATGATTCACTCTGTGCTGAAGGATCACCGCCTGCTGGCACTGTCTTTAAGATCCGGCACCTCCACGCTGCTCCACTGCACCCTCAGCTACTAACTTTTAATAGGCATCACTATGATTAACCATCTCATCACCAACGTGAGTGTGACATTTCACACCATACGGCTGCAGCCCGTAAGCAGCCTAATGCATCCCACCTGCCACAAACCTGCACATAGGCTGCTGCCAACAATAATAAAAAGCAACAATAATCAATAATAATCGCAGGCATTTAATAACAAAAAAGCCATTCCTGGAGAATAGAAGGCTTCGGAAGTGCCGCACAGAATGTTTATTCCCTGTCGCGTCACGCACAAATGCTTAGATCCGATGTTTATGACGCTCCGCGATTCCACGGGAATATAGGGGTTAGGGTATTAAGTGAGGAGAGCCGGGGGGGGGGGTCCGGAAGGCTTTGGGATAAATGCATGGACAGCGTGCAGCGGGGGCTGGTGCTGGGGCTGCGGCTGGGGCTGGTGCAGGCGGGCAGACACGCCTGGGGGCAGCGGTACCGGAGCTCCGTTATACACGCATGACATTAGTCTGGAGGTGAGCGCGCGATCGCACTGCGGCCGAATGATACACGCGCGCAGAATGAATGGCCATTAGTGCATCTGTAAGACGGCCGGCTTACGGCGTCCCCCCCCCCCATCCCGGGTGCAGCCCCCCCGGAGAGAGCGCTTACCCATCGCTAGGGCTCCGTCAGGCGATCACTGCAGATCATCGCGCCGTCCGCCGCGCCGCATGGCCGGAGCCCCCCGGGGCCGGGACGCGGCGGGGGGAGAGCGGTAAGGCGCATTCCCACGGACCCCGCGTCGGCGCTCGCTGCTTGTGCCGCCGTTACCATCCAGCGAGCCCCGGCATAAGTCCCCGGTCATCTGCCGCTCGCCCAGGAGCTCCTGCCGGCTGCCGGCTGCCGTCTGCGCCCCAGCGACGCCCTGTGCGCTCGTATTAATGCGGACCCCCCCGCCGCGCCCCGCCCCCACTCTGCCTCCCCCTTAGGACTGGGAGAGGAGGGGGCGCAGAGAAGGACAGCTCCCCCCCTCCCCTCCCCGTATTAATGCGGACCCTCCGCCCCCACTCTGCCTCCCCCTTAGGACTCAGAAAGGAGGGGGCACAGGAAAGGACAGCCCCTCCAGGGCCCCACTCTGCATCCCCCTTAGGACTGGGGGAGGAGGGGGCGCAGAGAAGGACAGCCCCCGCCCCCCCGTATTAATGCGGACCCTCTGCATCCCCCTTAGGACTCAGAAAGGAGGGGGGGCAGGGAAGGACAGCCCCCCCCCCCCCCCCACTCGGAGGGGTGAGCAAAGTCACCGCTGTGACTTCTTATAGTTATAGTATGTCTTATAGTTACATACAAGCGCATGAGAGGCTCTCCCTGACAAACATCACCACCATCCGCACAGGTGGCCGCCGCGCTGCTCTTCCGCAATTTCATATAAAATAACGGTTTCTCACTTTTCCAGGCTGCAGCAGAGGCAGGCTGTGCACGACTGCGCACGACTGCGCACGACAGCGCACGGACGGCTCATAATCTGTACATCACTCCGGAGAACATCTCACTGAAAATGAATGACCTCATAGACGTAATATAACTAATAATAAATGCCCAGAGATGAGCTAAAGGCGTCCCATTTGGGGCAAAATGGCCAAAAGGTCTTAAAGGAGGACACTTGGCACTACCTGCAGTTTATTTTCCTGACTGCCGACACTTAACACACAGCAAACAGATAACAAGACATGATATAAATGCTTTCACTCCGGCCGGGAACCACCTTAAAGGGAAGGTGCCCTTCCCGTGTCCCTGTGTCCTCTCGAACCTTGGGCTGTGGGTGGTGAAACAGGCAGGAGCAGTCAGTCCCTCTGCGGTGTCCACACTCCGAGAGCTCAGCAGTGCGCCGCTGGCATCCACCCCCAGGCCCCGGCCCACTCGCTCTGGCTGGCCAAATCCCGGCACCCCCCCCAGCCCACCGGCCCCCTCTAGCTGTCACACTTTTCGCCCCCCCACAGCTTGTAGAACTGGGTGAAGTCCACGTAGGGCGGCACGCGGCCCGTCTCGTCGGGCTGGGCGGCCTGCCGGCCCCTCTGCCTGAACAGGCTGCCGTCCCCCGAACTGGAACTGGAGCTCTGGGTGTGCGTGTTGGTGGACTGCAGGGTGACCGTGGGGCTCTGCCTGCAGAAGCCATACAGACGAGAGCGTTACAGCACATCGGAAACTTCCCCACACGCAACAAGAGCAAGGCGTTACAAACGGACTCATGAAATCCGGCCACTTCCCCAGGGCAGGCTCACGCGAGGCCTGGAGCCATATTACAGAAACTTCCTATGTCTTAAGCATCAGGTTAAGACAGGAAGAGGATAAGATCAGAGCTTTGCCAATTTGCTATTACAGAAACAAATCCTAACGGTAGCAATCCTATCTCATCTCAGGCTAGGACATCCTAAATACTCAAACCAACATCCCTTATCGACTTTTATGCCTGTTACCTAGCAATCAGCATTACTTTTCTCATCTCATGGAGCTATTTTGTAACCCATTAACGGTAGATTTTTTTTTTGTAATGCACTTTCACTTAGAAACTGTTCATCTAGAATCAGATCAAGTTTCCATGGCTACCAAACCGTTAGGATTGGATATGCAAGTTGGAAGTTTCTGTAACACAGCCCCTGGAGGCAATCCCAGGCAGCACAAAGGCCGGGAACGTTCCGGAAAACCGTCCCAAGCAGCAACCAAACAGATGAAAGTACAGTCTAGCTTTTGAACGACAGCAAAAACAATCTGTGTTATAAACCACCCGCTACTCTAAACCGCTCAAAAGCCAGACTCCTGCAGGACAAGAGGACTCTGGACGAGAAGCTGGTCTTACGCTGCGTTTGACGCTGTTGATACGATTCCACTTGCCATTTTTGGCTGTTTTTCCTGACAAGTACGCTCTGCGGCTCATATAAAGACACATAAAGAAGGTAAGTACCCGGAGGGCGAGCCCCCATCCAGCGTGGAGGCGGTGTTGGTGCCGTTCGTGAGGGTCCCCTGTGAGGGCATCACCAGGGACAGCGTGACGCTGGTCTTGCTGGTGCTCTGGCTGTTGGAGTAGGGTACCGACACCGGGTATATCCGGCCCCCTGCTGGCCGACACACACAGCGACAGGAAGACGCTCAGTGTCCGTCAGGAAGAGGACGGCACAAATCCCAGGAGGTGGCGCTCGGCGCTTTACCCTGGGTGGGCGTGAGGACGCTGTCGGCCGCGGCGTAGCTCAGCGTGCGCACCAGCAGGGTCATGTCCTCGTGCCGCGCGCTGTGCGGTCCTCGCTGGCGTCCGCTGGCAAAGGCGTCGTGGTGGAGCCGCCGTACCCGCTCCACTGCGCACTGGGCCGCCTGCTCCAGGCTGTTCTGCTGGGCCAGCTCTGCTGCCACGATGGCCACGATCTCCTGTAGGGGGCGCTCATAGTGATGAAAGCAGCAGTGGATGGCGACTGCACAGAGACCCACTGCTGTCCAAACTGGCACCTATTCACCAAGCTCACCCAACCTTTGACGATAAATATGCTAGCACTTTATTCTTACATCTTGCATTTCAAACAAAATACTGCAAAAGACTTTTTATTCAGCCTATATATCTTTAATGTGTTTCTGTATAAAGCAACCATTCAGTATGCCCAAGCCAAAACTTCCCCATGGGGACAATGGAATTTAATATGAAATTGAGAATGAGGGGGCGGAGCCCAATCGGACACACCTGATTGGCTTGTTCGGGGCCATGTGCTGCCTCTAGGGCTTTGATGAGTCCCTCAGACATGAGCAGGAGGAAGCCATTCACACCCTCCAATGACTGTCCATGGATCTCTGGCTCAGCTATAATTGGTTTGCTCTTAGCTGTGCTGAAAGACAAGCAGGATACCTATTAATCTCAGAGACACACAGAATGTGTCCTCCTACCTAAAATAAAACAGAGAAGAGATTTCATACAAATCCCACTTTCTTGACGTCAAAAAGCTGATTGCACTCACTGTAGGAGTAATACTACACTCTCCGAGATCTCTTGGGGCAGATGTATTAACATCAGTCAATGAACTAAATACAAATAAGCCAGGCATCAAAGATCTGCTGGATTCCCAGTGCTCGCATTGTAAGAATGACTTGGGACAGCCACCTGTGATGAATGGACTGGATTTATCCCCCCGTGGGTGTTTTCCTGTGGTGCCCCTCACCTCAGCAGCTCGATGTCTGTGTAGTTAAACTTAACCCTGTAATCTCCAATTCGCCGAGTGCTGCTCTGGCCAGCAACTAGCCCAGCCTGGCGCAGACGTGACGAGTCGAGCCCTGAGGGGAGCAAACGGATCAGTTGAGGAAGCCTCCTTTGCAGAAAAACCTTCCTGGAAAAAACCTACACTATACCCCAATTTAATCTTTAATAAAACTTTGAAAACTATTAAGTATTGAGTGTGAAGATGGAATAGAATGACTTAGGTGATGGCTCCGGTCCACCGAAGAAAACGTTATGGGTGAGTGACGGAAATTTGGTCATCAGGGGTGTTCAGCTGACTGTGCATGCGCAGCCCTGATCATGTGCAGCAGACGATATGCACAGCGGTGCCTGTTGACGGCATGTGAGTAAGGACACCGACTAGACGATGCCAGTCAGTGGCAGCACTAACTTTCACGGAGCAGAGGTCAAATAAGATAGAGAAGAAGAATAATAGCTCTTGTAGTATTTGGAGTTATAAAGCCCAAGCCGAGTGACCACTTCATATAGAGCTTTACCCATTTCAGTACGCTACTTGTATTTGTGTTTATTGCAATACATCTGCCCTCTGCTGGTCTAATGGAATATCACTGCTATACCAGTGCAGATGGTGAGTCTGCGTCCATGGACAAGTGTAGCAAGTACACAAGAGTATGGAAATTCATAATTAATATCACTAATATCTCCAGAAAATGTCAGAGCTGTGTATAAAGGGCTTCAGTCAGCACAGCATCGACAGGACACAGACAGTCTGAGTAATATAGTGCACGTGTGCTGAGCGAGACAGGACACAGACAGTCTGAGTAATATAATACACGTGTGCTGAGCATGACAGGACACAGACAGATTCCTCACTGTGAGAAAGGAACACAGGACTCCCTATCCAGAAACCGTGCATTCACGTGATGTCACATGAGACAGCTGCATGGGGACTCACTCACCCAGCTGGGAGAGTCGGAGAAGCTCATCCTCGTTATCTGTGGTGTGGGCTCGGCCAATTTCCATCACCTGGTTCTGACCGTCGCTGGAAGATCTGCACAGCAGAGCCCTGTTGGTACCTGAGCCACAAGGGCAGCTGGTTACAGCACGCGTACACAAAGGCAGGGCCTGAGATGGTGTTAATGGTGAGGAAGCGGTTGGTATGGAATCGCTCCAACTCAACAAACACGCACCACTGGATGTGGGCGAAATTATACAAACGATAGCCACTAACATGCGACGGACGGCCATAACAATGATACATACAGCTGGGACATAGGGGGAACTGTCAGCGAAGCACCGGGCCGATGGAGTGACACACACCTACGTTAGCTACGTAGAGCTTGAGGTTGAGAATAAGGGCCACCACAGCAGTGGCACCGCCCGACACCTCCTGCTTCAGCATGTCCAGCCTTTCTGACAGCTTCTGATTCTGTGGGGACAGCTGGTGCAAGGGCACCCCCTGCAGGGCGGGGGGGACAAAGCAGAAAGCGGTTTTTCAATTTGTCGTGCTACTTTGACATTAAGTTTAAAGATCAAGCTGCATGCTATGACTCTCTGGAGGATGAGGGTCTCACTCACACACACACACACACACACACACACAGGCAGCAGTGTGACATCCGTATGACAGAGCCCCTGCAGGCCTGTCTGGCATGTTTCTCTTTCCATGGGCATGTGGCAGATTTACCTCTGGCAGCTGCGACTGAAGGTTTGCCTTCTCGGCCAGGGCATCATCGATTGTCTCGAAGTAGCTTTTCTCCACAACGTCAAAAGCCTGCAGGTCCAGGAAGGAAGAACAGAGGTTTCCCAACTCCATCAGCAGATACAACCAACGCACGACATTGACATACCACATGCTTTAAACGAAATGCATCACCGGGCTGAATCGTGGCAGACTGCTGCCACTCTGCTTTCCTGGCAAACCTGATTCTAAGTGCATTTTAAAACTGAGTTACAGGTGACTGGGCCTTCACTTGAAGCTGATTGAAACCACCAAAGACTATTTACATGCATTGTTAGCAGTATAAATGCCTGTTTATCCAGCACAGCATTCAAAGTGTAGGTGTGGGGGGGGGGGGTCCCTACACGGCCTACCGACCTGCAGCAGAATCCGCCGGACATCAGCATCCGAGTGGCTGGAGTTGAGCTGTCCCAGCAGGAGCTCTGCAGGTAACCGCTGGTTCATGAAATTGGCCACAGTGCTGCCTTCGAAGCCGTTGAAGACGCCGTAGAGGTAACAGCCATCCTCCCCCCTAAAAAGGGGCAGGTGCGTGGAAGGTTACCTGCATTCCCACCAGCGGGCGTCCGCACACACGGGACGGCTGCCCACCTGAACCGGAAGTGGCCGTCTTCGTTGGGGTGGGCCTGCGTGCTCTTTCCATCAGGACCGTGGACGCTGTTGGCGACCGTGCCCACGCCAGAGAGCTGGCAGAGCGGCAGGTCATCAGTCCAGCTCTGCTGCTGCTGGCGCGGATGAGAGGAGGACACGTTTGGGCACAGAAAGACAGGGCACCTTGGCCATTCATACAAACCAACATCATCTGTGCTCTAGACATAGGAGAGGACAAGGTGGCAGCATAACTGTATCCGACCTTCATCCTTACAAAAATGACTGTCTAAGACGCCTGCCTATGAGAGGCTGAAATACACAGCACAGGTTCAGAATGGACAGGGCGCTGAAATCGCGTCTCACCTATGCCCGGACGGGACCGGCACGCTGGAGCCGACTACGGCAGCCCAAAACCAGGGAATTAGCGGGGCTTTTATACACAGAAAATCCAAATGTTCCAACTTTACTCGTGCATGACAACAATTACAGCAATTATAATTCCGATGAGGAATTATACAATGACAGCTAGAATGGTCCTTTCGGCAGAAACTACAGCGTTACGCCGCACTTACAGTAGCATCAGAGTGTAGTATCAGAGTGACGCGCTTCATGTGCTACAGAGTAACAGGGAGCAGGCGGAGTGCAACATAGTAACAGGCTACATAGTGCTACATAGTAACAGGGAGCAGGCGGAGTGCAACATAGTAACAGGCTACATAGTGCTACAGAGTAACAGGGAGCAGGCGGAGTGCAACATAGTAACAGGCTACATAGTGCTAGGGAGCAGGCGGAGTGCTACATAGTAACAGGGAGCAGGCGGAGTGCAACATAGTAACAGGCTACATAGTGCTACATAGTAACAGGGAGCAGGCGGAGGGCGCGGAGGGTCACATCGCGGGCGGCCACGGCCACCCGGCCCCGGAGGTAGCGCTACAAAGCTTCAGGGCAGCCTGCCCGAACTCTGCCAGCCTTACAGGCTACTATAAAGTCCCGAGCGCAGCCGATCGCTTGGCGTATCTAACAGCAGAAGGCAGCGCCCGGATAGTACGCCGTGCGCGGATAATACGCGGATCTGCGCTGTCTGCGCGCCGGACGGCGAGTCCCCGGCAGTGCTTACGCTGTGCATCAGGCTCCTCCGCTGCGCCATCTTGAGCGGAACCGGGGCGCCGCAGCACAGGCCGCAGTCGGCGCTTGCACTTCCTCCGGCTTGCGTGACACAGCGCCCCCCCCGCCCGCCTGGCCGCCGTCTAGCGCCATCTGCCGGGCGCCCGCACCATTTCACACCCACCGGCAAATGCTGTCGCCAGCGCTGCACTTATGATTAGAGATTGTCGGGCTGTCGGTACAACACTGTGTCCCTGGTAAAAAATAATTAAAAAAGCATTAAAATACCATGTCCATTTTAAATAAGTTTTTGATTGTCTTTTTGCAGGGGTGCCCTATATTTTGGAACCCATGGAAACATATTTCATGTGAGACACAAACTCAGACCGGTTATTAGGAATTGTCTTAACCGCCCTGTCGTCAGAATTATAATAACCTGAACACCATGCAAGAGAAGTTAACAAGAGGTCCATGAACCTAATTAACTTCCCCTGGTTATGGCACTGATTATCACGATTCAGCCAGTCAGAAACACATCTGTACTAACATCCATCTGCAGCCCAGACTGGGAAGTGGTGAGACCCCCAGCATGCATTCTTACCTCAGTGATTCACGGAGACCTTACCTACATTCATCTCTGTCATCTGTCTTTATTTATTGTACTTACAATATTTTAATTAATTTTAAATATTTTAGCTTTAAAGTGGCACACATCTCTTCGCATGGACTCTCCTGTGTGTTTTTACAGCATTTCCCTCATTTGGAGCAGGAGGGGAGTGTATCCCCTCTTTATCTTCCCCATGCATGGTCCTTTCATGTATTCATTGCAGTGTTTTTTCCTGCGTGAAAATACAAGCGTCTTTTTCCCCATGCAAACATGCGTTTCTCCGGTGTAGTTCTCAGTTGTGTTTCATCACCGTTCTGCTCACCCTTATTCACTATAATAGTGCTTCATACAAAATCTTGAAAAGCAAAAACATTCTTTTCAGGACTAATGCTTGCCAGGAGTTTGACATAATTACAAGGATTCTGTTGCCCCCGATAAACTGTTAAAAAAAAAAGTATTGGTTTAGAGAGAGAACCAATAAGATCTTGTGTCAGATGTCTTACCAACCAATTGGATGTCTTGGCCCTGCCTCCTCTAGTTGCCTGGCTAACTCTATGATCTGATTGGTTATCTCTGTGAACCAATCATTATTGGTTCTGCCCTCAGCGTGACTTTTGCGATGGACGGCTAGGTGGCTGGGGGCTGACATTGCCGCCTCCCACCTCCAGGCCTGGTAGTATAGTTTATATATTATAGCTGCCCAGCAGACGAGCTCCTGGCTATTGGCCCAACATTGGTTAGCAGGTAGGAATGTGGAGAGGGAGCCCTGTGCTTTAAGCCACCAGACCAGCTCTAATGTTCAGAAGTTCTTCACGTGAAGATCCTGCTGAATTTGACACGTTGCAGAGGCTTCTAACCAAACTGGAGGTTAAAAGGAACTATACAGAAACTATAACAGTAATTATCTTGGCTGAAGGTCACAATCTTGAATGGTGGGTAATTACTTGTAAATGGCACGTGCTTTTGTGGAGGCACGTGTCAGTGTGCGAGATTTTGCACAGGCCTCAGCCTTTGCACGAGCATTATGGAAACAATGCGATGTGCATGGTGTGGCCTCTAAATTGGGGTGTGAATCATTTGCTCCGGATGATGGGAACCTGCCTGTACCATCACTGAGGCCTAGCCACCGCGGCAGATGGTCTCATACATGCTTCACAGCGACAGAGTCAGATCGGGGGGGCTTTCTCCATTTCTAGTCATCTGCAAGCCACACTTTTAGCCTGGTTTATGCCGTTCTCTCTCGGCACAGTCCAGCATGGTGACAGGAGGACACTCACAAGCTAGCAGAAAGTGGGACGGGGAGCACGTGTCACCCAGGAATGAAAGCAATTCATTTAATCAATAAAAATAAATCACAGCACTTTCCCTACGTCATAACACGTCAAAGGAGCACAATCCTACACACATCTATTCAATCGGTACTTTGATCACAATGTTTTTTTTTTTCTTTTTAAAAGCATTATTCCAAAATATTTATTTCATACATAAGAATAATTAATTTCCTGATTCAGAGCACATCACCATACCATAGTACACTGAATAGAAACCTGAAATAAATGACATTTTATTCACATTAGTCACCACTATTCTACTTTTAAGTATTACTTGGTATATTTTTAATATTACACAGGGATGTAAAGGATATTTTAATTACAGGGACTATGCGTGGGATCTAAATAATATGGTTGATATATATTTTTATAATTACCCATTTTAAAAAATTATATACAGACATTTTTACAACAAAATAAAAAAGTTCAGCATACATAATTTATCTGTATATTTAAATTTCTGATGACAATAATAATTTCATTCAATTTTTGAGATTATACCTGTTATATTTCAGCAAAGTGTCTTCACAAAACACAGTTGGACCATAAAAAAAATAAACACAATAAAATAAATGTAAATAAATACCATCTTCAGTTCTTGGACTGAAAGAGAACTAATTAACACTGATTTAGATAAATCTGCTGGTAGAGTACTTATGCACTGTTAATCACCATGCGAGGTTCCACAAGCTACATTAAGGACCCAGTTACTAGTGTTGAGCCTGTGTTGGTTGTGATCAATTGGCAGTGGAGACACCCACTTATCTGTCAGCTGTTTCCCGGCTTTGCAATGTAGTGCCACCTTGTAACCTCCAGGTGGTGCTACATCGTCATAAAGCAACATTTCCCAAACTGGTTCTCGGAGACCCGCAGACGGTCCATGTTTTAGCAAAAAATGTGGATGGTCTGGCAGGGAGCCGGGAGGGGGAGAGCAGAAACGTGGACCATCTGGGGGTCCCAGAGGCCTGGGGTGTGAAACACTGCCATAAAGGGTGCACTGGTGGAAATTTCCAGGCTGCCTGCTAAGATCCAGTTTAGGAGGTGCTGCCTGTGCTTAGCTTCTGCTTTTAAGCGACAGAGTGAGGTTAGGACCCACCGCTGATGGAGCGCAGCTCCAAACCAGATTTTAAATGTGCCTTTCTATTAAGCCACCTGCTGCCATCGCTGTAGGTTTTGCTACCAGTGATGTCTGGGCTATTGACCTGTAACTTAGACAGCAAACAGCACCATGGAATACGCTAAGCGTACAGGCCCTGAAAGCCATGCCTGCAGTGGTAGGACCCTGTAGCGTAGGTAAAATAAATACATATTCATAGATTCGTTAGGTACGCCTGGCTAGTACTGAGCAGGACCCACTTTTGCCTCCAGAACCACTTCCTGGGTTAGGTTGTGTGCCCAGAGGCACCTGTCTGTGCACCACTGCTGCACTAAGCTGCACGTTCTGTAGGTGCCCTTGTCGGCTAACCCTTCCTCACTGACCTCTCACTTCGACAAGGCATCTCTGTCATTCACGCCATTCTCTGTACACCATACGCCCTGTAAAGCATGAGAACCCCGGGAAGGTGGCCCCTTCCCAGATCTCAGAAGCTCCATGTGTGGCACCAACAACCACAGCCCTGAGCTGCATGGTGACTGAGCCCCAGTCTGCATCTTCAGCCCGATGCTTGGCCCGGCTGTGCCTCTGCCTTGTGGGTCATGCCGATCCTCCAGGGCTCCCCTCATCTTACTCAATGCATTGCTCCCAAGTCGCCACGGCCTGCGGATGGCAGAGCACTAACTGCCCCTCCTGTTCCACATATACATGCACCTGACTTTGTATATAAAGAGTGATTCAAACCAGAAACTACTGAAGTATCCGCGTCTCAGTCTGACTTCATCAGACTGCGTAGCTTTAACCCAACTATCCTGTGAGCCAGGGCACAAGTTCAATACGGACAAAGTAAGTACAGTAATCACAGTCTCCTTATAAGTCTCCTGTTATAAATAGTTTAAATATATCACTCCCTGTACCTTTAATAGCCAGCAGGACAACACTAACCTGATTAGCGGTATAATAAGATACAGCCTGGCCAAAAACAGGCTGCACACTTTAATATTTCGATAGGCCACCATTAGCTTTGATTATGGTGTATGTTCAGCTTGGCGTTGTTTCTACGTGCTTATAACATCTCAGCATTTTTTTTTATCCAAATTTGCATTCATTGTCTCAGTATTGATGATACGTGAGACTCTGGGAAGTCATCTTCAGTACATCTCAGAGACTTTCAGTGGGGTTAAGGTCAAGACTCTGTGGTGGCCATTTCATGTATGAATCCAATGAATGTCTGCATTCTCGTCCTGGAATATGGCCTTTAGGAAATAAAATATCCACCGATGGGGTGACCTGTCCATTCAGCAGATTCGGGTACTCAGCTGACTTCAATTTATGGCTGCATAACGTTGCTGAGCTGCAATAATCACCCAATAATTGGGTCTTAAGTACTTGCCGATTTAAATTCAAACTTTTTTTTTGACCAGGCAGAGTAGACGGCCCTAAGCATCCATGTCATGTTTACTCATTGCTGTCCATCAGCCAGCTGGAGAACGCGACTATGATGTCATGGTGACAGGAGCACTTGGCATGCAAGAGCACATCGCGTCTGGCGAAGGCCCCCGACCCCCCAGGGAGGCCGGCCTTCGTCGTCAGCTCCTCCCCCGAACCCTGTACTTGTGTGAAACAGCACGGCTCCAGACTCACTCAGCTGGGCGTGATGAAGACAACCAACACTCTCAATCTCCCCCCACTAGAGGCAGCCTGGTAAGCCCTCACCCATTCTGTCCTCGTAGATGCCCCCAATGGACTGTTCCAGGTACCCAGACATACCCCCATCCCCAATGCCCACCCTCAGCCCCGCCCCCTGGCTCAGTAGTCCTGGCTATGGTACCCCCCATCAAAGGCGGCCTCTGAGCCGGGCTGCTGGTAGGAGCCGGTGCTGTCCTGGCCGCCCAGGTCACTCCCTGAGTAAGCGCTGTAGGGGGCGGCGACAGTGCCGGGTTCCTGGCTGGGGTCAGCGTAGTCCTGGGAGAAGAGGGCGGAGTCAGCCCCCAGCTTGTATCGCTGGTATGCCAGGAAAGCCTGTCCCGCCTTCAGCGCGGGGGAGGCGTGGCCAGTGACACGGGTGCAGTGGGGGGGCAGAGGTAAGGGGGGGTGGGTAAATGAGGGGAGCCGTTGATGGATTAACATTGAATGGGTGGTTATGGGTTAATTACGAAGGTATGGAAGGTATGAAGGAGGGATGGGAAAGAGGAATCGGAAAATGGGGAGGGAGGAAGAAGAGAGACAGAGAGAAGGAGAATTAGTCTGATTAGCACAGACAATAAAACTTGTTAGTCAGCATCGGAGTTAAGGCGAGAAGGTCAGTTCCGCAGAACAGACGCACAGTCAGCGTATCCTGTTCTCAAAGTTTTAATATGCATATTATAAAAAAGAAAATCTACAAAAACAAGCAAGAGAAGCTTGACACAAACAGAGGGTATTTCAGAGGCTGCTGGAGCGCGGACTGGCCTGTCTGCTCCCAGCAGGGGGCGCTAGCAGCTGAGAGGGCTACAGGCGCGAAAGCGCGACGCATGCGCCATGGGAGGAGAAGGGCGGGTCTGCATGTCACAGCGCACTTACAGGCGCGCTATTCTGGCAGCTGCTGTTAATGCCACTGTTAACACTGTTAGTCACACTGCTGTTAGTCACACTGTTATTAATGCTGCTGGTAACACTGCTGTTATTAACACTGTTATTAACACTGCTGTTAACGCCACTATAAATGCCGCTGTTAACACTGTTATTAATGTTGCTGTTAATTTTGCTATTACCACTGTTAATGCTTCTGTTAGCACTGTTATTAATGCCGCTGTTAACAGTTATTAACGCTGCAGTTAACGCTGTCATTACCACTATTAGTCACATTACTGTTAACGCTGTTATTAACGCTGCTGTTAATGCCGTTATTAACGCTGCAGTTAACGCTGTCATTACCACTATTAGTCACATTACTGTTAACGCCGTTATTAACGCTGCTGTTAATGCCGTTATTAACGCTGCAGTTAACGCTGTCATTACCACTATTAGTCACATTACTGTTAACGCCGTTATTAACGCTGCTGTTAATGCCGTTATTAACTCTGCTGTTATTAACGCTGCTGTTAATGCCGTTATTAACTCTGCTGTTATTAACGCTGCTGTTAATGCCGTTATTAACGCTGCTGTTAATGCTGTTATTAATGTTTCTGTTAAGGCTGTTATTACCACTGTTAGTCACATTACTGTTAACGCTGTTATTAACGCTGCTGTTAATGCCATATTAACGGCGCTGTTATTAACGCTGCTGTTAATGCCATATTAACGGCGCTGTTATTGACACGGCAGCTAACACCGCTACTAACGCCGCTGTTATTAACGCTGCCATTAACAAAGTTTTTAAAGCCGCTGCTATTAACGAAATTTTTAACACCGCTGCCTTTAATGCCATATTAACGCAGCTGTTATTAATGTTTCTGTTAAGGCTGTTATTACCACTGTTATTAACACTGCTGTTAATGCCATATTAACGCTGCTGTTATTAACGCTGCTGTTAATGCCATATTAACGCTGCTGTTAATGCTGGTACCGAGGCCGCTATGAAGGGCTCCCACAGCAGACGATCCCTCTCCCCTTGCAGAGCCGGATCTGACGTGAGGCTGATGACTTGCGTGTGATTATTCAGCTGGTGGATATCGCTGTCATGCACGTTCAGCGCGAGACACTAAATCCAACCTGTCTTAACATAACAGCCACCTCTTAGTTTTGTCTAATGCTGATCAGAGAGACCCGGGGGTCTGAGGTGATACATCCCGAAATCTAGGGGTGGACATGAGAGACCTAGACGATCAGACTAGCGGGGGCGTGGGCTGGGGGGTGAACAGCCTGGTGTATTCCTCCTCAAAAGACACCCTCTTTAGCCTCTCCAAGGACAGCAAGGCCAGAGCTCCCTATAAAACAGGAAGCCATGCAGGTCAGTGGCACCCCCTGCTGTACAAGCCAGCTCACTGCAAACTTAGCATCTGTACACAAGTGAAAAGTCACTGAATACCTGTCCAAAAAGAACTAGGTGAAGTGCTAGTCAGGGAGAGGAGGTGCTGGGTAAAGGAGAGATGAAGGACGATACAGACCCAGGTGAAGATAGAGAAGAAGGAGAAGGTGATGGCGGCCCGCGCCGCGTCCGCACCCTCCTGCAGGGGATTGTCCTGGGGCTTGGCAGCCTGCCATTGGTTAGTCAGGAAGCAGAAACCGACGAACCAGATGAAGGACCAGAAGGCTGAGGGGGTGGAAGGGGAGAGATGGAGAGAAATGGAGGAGAATCAAGCGGGAGACAGTCTTCCTCAGATTATGCTAACATAATAAATCCAATCCTAAACCTAACACAGTCAGGAGTAATTCTTCCCTCTCTATTGTACTTTTCATCGATACAAAATATCTGATACAAAATTAAATTTCAAGGGATAAAAGATTTCTGGTGTGTGTTCTGATGAAAGGCAAAATGTAGCTAATATCTTCAGGTATAAATTCTTCCTCACTTGCTTTACCATAAATGGCCAGCAGAGGGCACTAAACTTGAAGCCCTCGGTATGGACTTCAAAAAAATTGGCGCCAGGAACCTGTCCCAGGCTGCTCAGGGCACAGGGTGGCCTACATGCTAGTAGCATGCCAGTCATTCCCTGGCAACACACTGACACACTATAGAAGCCAGTGAGCCTGACGACGTCTTTGCAACTTGAAAGAAAACCCATGTGACAGGGGGAGAGCATGCAAACTCCACGCACAGCTGGGATTCAAAGCCACAATGCTGGGGGCAATAGTACTGCCCAGGTCAGAACTTGGAAAATTAACATATGCAAAATCATTTGTGTTATTCGCTGCAAAATATAGTTTATCTGACAAGGTCTCAGGTCTTATTAAAGGAAACTGTTCAGTACCACAGGGGGTTAAACCTGAATATTTCAGAAACTATAGAGCCCCCTACATTAGAATAAATCCCTCATCTGACAGTGTGACTGTCACGGCCCTCAAAGAAGTTTGAGGCCAGTTCATTAGCGTTCTTTGCACTGGATCAGACCAGAGCACATGAATAAGCCTCCAGCACGCAGCCTGCGGCCTCACCAGACACGCCGATGTCGGCGAGCACGGCCTTCTTGCGGTCCTTCACGCTGCTGATCTGGGGGAAGTATGCGTCCAGCACCAGAAAGGCAGCGCAGCACAGGAAGGCCAGCGTTCCCATGGCGACGGCGTAGTTGCAGGCATTCTGGTTGCGGTTGAAGATGCAGTGCTCCTCGACCTCCTCGGGCCGGTTCACGTAGCCTTCGTTGGCGATGGAGCCGAAGATCACAATGGTGAAAAGCTGCGGAGGAGGGGTGGAGCACACAGATGGCGGGGCACCCAGGGGGCGGGGCACAGAGGGGGCGAGGCACACAGGGGGAGGGGCACACAGAGGGCGGGCACGCAGGGGGAGGGGCATACAGGGGCGGGGCACACAGGGGGCGGGGCACACACAACACGGCCGTCAGTGCACTTGGACATGGGAACAGGCAACGGGCGGTGGCTGGCCAAGCCGCTCTCCCTGACTGGCACTGCATGGCACCAGCAGCACGTCCTTCACGCAGAGCCGCTCCGTGCCGTTTGGCCTTAATGCCATGCCTCGGTGCCAAGCATCAGTCACTGCCAACACAGCCCCTACCTCGCGACAGGCATGCCCAACCGCTACTGGGAGGATTAGAGGTACCCGCAGGGGGCACAGGGCGGACGGGGGCGGGGCCTGGCTCAGCCTGCAGCATGAGCTGGTGTCCGATGCATCTGTTACTGTAGGGCTCGTGAGATGGACAGAGCGAGAGAAAGAGAGCGAGAGATGGGGGGGGGGGAGAGAGAAGCTGCCCAAGGCAGGAGAAACAGACACATAGCAGCCCGGAGTGTCCTAACATTTCCATCAGATCGTCTAGTGCACATTCTGGTTTGCTGAGGAGGTAACACAGCCCACGGTGGCGTGCTGCGTGTTACGCATGTGCAAGTCGCTCCTCACCGACGCTGTGAGGTGTGAAAGTCCCACCTCGGCGACTGCGCGCGCCCACGCTAAGCTCCGTATCCCCGCGGTGTCCCCAGCCGCCCCGCGTAAAGTCTCTGAGGCCCACCGCCTGTTAGGAGCGGGAGGCCTGTCAGCTCCATCCACAGTCGTACCAAACCACTCCAGGAATGGAGACCAAACCGCCCTTCCCGGGGTTCTCATTACCATGGCAACTTCACATGCCTACTGGCTGTTTCAGGTGCTAGCTGGTCAGTTTTTTCATCTTCCTGCATTGTTTCCAAATAACCAAACTTAATCCCATCAGACCAACCATTGACGTCGCCATCAGCCATGAGTGCCCCAGCTGTCCTTCCTCTGACAACGGGAAACCTCTACTGTTCATGTGCATTTCGGGAGAACTCAACAAATACCCTAAATAGCTCTGTGTATGTGGCTCCTTTCCAAAGTCTTATTTAGGCAATGATCTTCATGTTAGTCTACAATCATGATATTAAGTCTGTCAAAGTCATTCAGCTTAGTCATGTCAAAACCTCTCCTAAAGTCGCCCCGGTATTTGCAGAAACCGTCCGACACACCCGTGTATTTGCTGAGCTGACCTCAGGCCGGCCCGCTGGCCAGGGAGCAGCGGAATCTCAAATTGCAATCAGTTACACAAAGGAATGCTAGCAAATAAGCACAATTCATTCATAATACAGTCAATCCTGCCAAGTCCAAAACAACGTGGAATCCTATAGTGTCAGTCAGAGAGAAAAGCACTACACAAAATACAACGCGATAGGGTCTTATTGAGAAAGACTAGCTACACGCAAAAACAGCCATCCATGTGAACGGAAGTCATGGCCAGTTTGTGAAAGAATCCTTCATTTGGGCCAGTTATTTTTAATTTTGACATTGCATAAGTCAAAATCTTACAGTCTAGAAACCTAAAAAAATTGACAAGTCATCATACAAAAAACAAAAACAGCGCATCCTTGTTTAATTCACGTACATGTGCTTTCCGTAGCGTGTCTGTAGCCGTGTGGCTGCTCCCCCACGTGCCGTAATCCGCGTTATGCTGTGTGCAGCCCGGCCACATGGGCGCTGCAGCTCGGTATCTCCCGAATCGCAGTAACTGGCATTTCTATATATTATACATATACACACAAATAAATAAAAGTAGCTACCAAGGCCCCCTTAGATTACAGTAGGACTGGCACATAGTATAGCACACATACTATGCCTCTGTTCTTCTATTCCAGGTAGGTAAAATACCAGGAATAGTTCAGCACTCTTATTCCGTTGCTTAGAAATTAAGAAATGAACTGTATGCATTATAAATGAAGAAAAACACAGGCTTCACTGCAGAAGGATTCGGGGCTCAGCATCTCGAACCAGGCGGTTAGCGTGACAGCCAGCAGAGCGGCCCACAGCCCTTTGGGCTCCAGATTCACGCTCCTTCCGGTGCCCGAATGCTACGACCCTACGCTAATGCCTTATGGTATGGCCCTAGGCTATGACCTTACGCTACGACCCTACGCTAAGGCCTTATGGTATGGCCTTACGCTATGACCTTACGCTTTGGCCCTACGCTATGGCCCTAGGCTATGGCCTTACTGTATGGCCTTACGCTACGACCCTACGCTATGACCTTACGGTATGGCCTTACGCTACGACCCTACGCTATGACCTTACGTTATGGCCTTACGCTATGACCCTACGCTATGACCTTACGTTATGGCCTTACGCTATGACCCTACGCTATGACCTTACGTTATGGCCTTACGCTATGACCCTACGCTATGGCCTTACGCTATGACCCTACGCTATGACCTTACGGTTTGGCCTTACGTTATGGCCTTACGCTATGACCCTACGCTATGACCTTACAACTCTGCAGAGCGCGCGGGCCCCAGCTTGAGGCATACGCCCGGCTCGTGTTCAATCCCAAAATAATTAGCCGTGGAGACTTTGGCAAAGGATCACATTCGAAAGTCACACTTCAAGAAAATCCATGAAATAATACAAAGAGTGCTAGCTGTTTTCTGCACTACTCAACACACGCCTCCTCTGCGTTACATGTTCTATCATAAACACATTCAGTGTGAGTAAGAGGCACGAGTCACATTATAGATCTCATTACTGAGCTTCTAGCCCCTTAGAAAGGGAACAGAGGTGCTTGTTTTTCCGAAATATCCCTGCCGGCTCCTTGCCTTTGTTTCCCCTGCCTCTGTCGATCGCTAAGCTCCGCCCACTCCATCCCTCGTTAATTTTGGCTAGAGGAAAAGTGGTCTGACAGTTACTTGAATTATTTCCCCTCCTAAAGGATATGAGCACTTTAACACTCCAGGATTTAGTCACACGGCTCAAGACATTTTGATGGTAATGGGAAGCACATGAAATATCTGCAGCCTGCATGTGTTACTGTTTTTAAACATGACAGGAGATCCTTATGCCTGGACCTCTGGCAGCCCAGTGCTGCTCTCACCACCATTGGAGCAACAAGGCTACATCGCCAGCCCACAGGCCGCTTAATCACGCCACCCCACAATCACGAGGTTCTCAGGTTCCTTTAGCATGCCGATGGTTGCCTAGCGCCCCTGTTGGAGGACCTGCTTGCAGCAATCAGACTTACACCATGTGGAGAGCGTACCTTCCTGTCAGAATGTAAAACTACTTTGCATTTCAATATCAAGGCACGCATGCTATATTTATTTATATATAGCATCTATTATTTATAACAGAGAGCAGAAACCCAAAGCCTGACTACACATTGGAGGTCAAAAAGACACCGTCATCCATGTCCTTCCCAGCATCTCGCTCCATAGTAATAAACCTTCTCCTACGTTGTTGCCTCCTTGTCTGAAACTGCCCCGTCTTGGGCCACCTGATATGCCTGTAGCTAACGACACGGATCGCGGCCGGTTCGATGCATATGGACCCAGTTACGATGCAGTCTGCTTTGCCTCCAATTCTCATGAAGCTGCCGCAATGTTCCCCTGCATGTGATGCTTCTGGCCACTCACCTCTTCCAAGAGATTAACCTGGTTTTGCGGCCTAATATGGTCACAAGATTCCCGCTTCTGGTGAAAGTGGGCATTGTGCTGGATCACACATGGGGGGCCAGTCTGATGAGCTTCTATTGGCTGGATCACACATGGGGGGCCAGTCTGATGGCCTTCTGTTGCGGAGGCTCTCTGCATTATGAAAGTATTACAGGGTGGAGACAGGAGACTTAACTAGATCTAACTGATCTACAATTAGAGGATTTGTCTGATCTGTCTGTCTGTGGTTTGGTATAACCTCCAGTGAATGGGTACAGGGGGTATATGTCCCTAACCCTAACCTCCAGTGAGTGGGTACAGGGGGTATATGTCCCTAACCCTAACC
>JAODKM010000043.1:9222990-9234896 GCA_026780845.1 Petrocephalus sullivani
CCGTAACGCCCGCGATCCATCCCGCGGAGGGGCCCCGGGCCCGGCTGCCGTAACGCCCGCGATCCATCCCGCGGAGGGGCCCCGGGCCCGGCTGCCGTAACGCCCGCGATCCATCCCGCGGAGGCCCCGCAGTGTCTCCCTCGTCCCCGCAGCCGCTGACCCTGCGGCCTCCCGTCTCTCCGCAGTCCCACCGTAAGTTCTCGGCGCCTCGCCACGGCTCCCTGGGCTTCCTGCCCCGCAAGAGGAGCCGGCGCCATCGCGGCAAGGTGAAGAGCTTCCCCCGCGACGACCCCGGCAAGCCCGTCCACCTCACGGCCTTCCTGGGCTACAAGGCCGGCATGACCCACATCGTGCGGGAGGTCGACAGGCCGGGCTCCAGTAAGTGCCGCCGTCCCCCGCAGGAATCCGACATGGGGGGGGGGATGGAGCTAATCGTGCGCTCCATTATCCTCGGAACTCGACCGGAAGTGACGTCATGCGAGCTCGGGCAGCCCAGAGTGCCCCGAGTTTCGGATTCAAGATGGCTGCCCAGTGCAAAGACTGTAGGTGGTGCTGTGATATTTTACATTTTTAAGCACTTTAGTGCTGTTTGAGTCAACCTCGTAAGCTATGTACATCGTATAGTGTTATTGTAGTCGATAGATGTGTTGCTACGGTGAACGGCATACGCTTGGAGCCGTTTGTACTCTGAAAGAGCTAGCGCAAGGGCCACTTTCTTGGAGGCTTCTATCTTGGATCCGAGTTCGGCAAGTGGAATGCATCCGACTCGGTTTTCCCCGAGTTTTTAGCGGTTGTGATGTCACTCCGAGCTCCAGCTCCGACCTCCGAGGATAATGGAACGCACAATAAGTTTTTGGGTTTGCCAGTCAGAATGGCCTAATGGGGTAACTGACCGGATCCTTGCAGTGATGATAACCTCGACGGGCGGACAGACTGGGCTCTAATGCCCCATGCTGAACGTCGAGTTCTGAGAAGTTTGGCAGGAACGCCTTACCACTGGCTGCTCAGGCAGGGTGGCTCAGCTGCTCACAGGGCTTTCCCATCTCACTTGCTTCAGAGGTAAACAAGAAGGAGGTAGTGGAGGCTGTGACGGTGGTGGAGACGCCCCCCATGATGATCGTGGGTGTGGTGGGCTACGTCCAGACCCCCCGTGGCCTGCGCTCCTTGAAGACCATCTTTGCTGAGCACATCAGCGACGAGTGCAAGAGACGCTTCTACAAGAACTGGTGAGCCGCTTGAGTAGTTACCCCATCAGACTAGGGGCTGTCCGCTGGGCCACACTGGGGCGGGGGCCCACTCTGGGGCGTGTGGCTTTTGGCCGGGGCAGCGCTGTTCACGGCTTTGTGCTCAGTAATACTGACCTTGTGGCGTCCCCATGGTAGCTCCGCTCAGGCGCCTTGCGTCCTGATGAGCTCCAGGCTCCGCTGGCCGGTGGAAAGGGCTCCTTAGAAGCCGTGCCATGAGCCCAAACCCTCTGCCTTTGACTGCCTTACGCCCCCTTGTGGAGGGAGAGCAGCCACGTGCAGTCTCCTTCCGCTGGCTCTTTGTGGCCATGAGGGAGCTGTGCCGACCTCTCCCCCTTCCCCGACTGGACCTCCATCTCCGATGCCTCTGCCAGGTATAAGTCCAAGAAGAAGGCCTTCACCAAGTATTGCAAGAAGTGGCAGGATGATGAGGGCAAGAAGCAGCTAGAGAAGGACTTTGCCTCCATGAAGAAATACTGCCAGGTCATCCGCATCATCGCCCACACGCAGGTGAGGCTCGGGACGGGGCCGTCCGCAGGGGGCCCTGCTGGAGGTGCTTACAGGGACCGATGTGCTTAGGTGTCTGAAGTATGTTTAACTTTGGGGTAGAGGTGTCAGTGATGAGACCACGGAACAATGCGTCAGGCATGGCGCCCGAATCTGTGTGAGGAGACTGTCCATGCTGCCTTCCTTCTGAGAACACACTCCCTGTGAAATTTGGGGCTTGTCGGGCCCCTGGGGCGGCCCCAACACCAGCACTAACTGCAGTCTCTCCTCGCAGATGCGCCTGCTGCCTCTGAGGCAAAAGAAGTCCCACCTGATGGAGGTGCAGCTGAACGGAGGCTCCATCTCCGACAAGGTGGACTGGGCCCGGGAGAAGCTGGAGCAGGCCGTGCCTGTCAGCAACGTCTTTGGCCAGGATGAGATGATTGATGTCATTGGTGTCACCAAGGGTCACGGCTACAAAGGTGAGTGTCTGGATCTTGTGTGTAATACTCTGTATTGTTGCTTGGAGTAGGTTTTATAGGCAGACCCTCTAACATGTCTAACCCCTAAGGTGTAACCAGCCGTTGGCACACCAAGAAGCTGCCCCGTAAGACCCATCGTGGTCTGCGCAAGGTGGCCTGTATCGGGGCCTGGCACCCAGCCCGCGTGGCCTTCTCCGTCGCCCGTGCTGGTCAGAAAGGCTACCACCACCGCACGGAAATCAACAAGAAGGTATGCCGACACGTTTTTACTGTGGAACTCATTCATGGGTGGCTTGGTGCTTGTGAGGAATCTAGCAGAAGTACCTTATTGGCTGGAGACCAGCCTGGGTTATGTCAGCCGTCGGTTTCTTCAATATTCTCAATGTTCTACTCTCCAGATCTATAAAATCGGCCAGGGTTACCACACCAAGGATGGCAAGGTGGTGAAGAACAATGCTTCCACAGACTACGACCTGTCCAACAAGAGCATCAACCCCCTCGTGAGTAAATTGGGTGTGAGGCAGTAGTGAGCTGCTTGTCAGTAGTGGCTGTGGCTTGGAGTTTGACCTTAAATCTCTTCCTCTTTCACAGGGTGGATTTGTTCACTATGGTGAGGTGACCAATGACTTTGTCATGCTGAAGGGCTGTGTTGTCGGGACCAAGAAGAGGGTGCTGACTCTGCGCAAGGTAAGCCACAGCCCTCATTGCCATCTGCACAGATGGTAGGTGTGCCCTCTGACCGTCACTGAACTGTCCCCCTCCCTCCAGTCCCTTCTGGTGCAGACAAGTCGTCGTGCCCAGGAGAAGATCGACCTCAAGTTCATCGACACCACATCCAAGTTTGGACATGGTCGCTTCCAGACCTTGGAGGAAAAGAAGGCCTTCATGGTAAGTGGCCTTGGAGGATCCTATGCATTGAAAGCACTTTGCATTATGGGGTTCTGCACTGTTCGTAACCTGCTTTCAGCCCGTAGTCTGACTTTGGGTTCCATTCCAGTGCTATATAAATCCCAGTGAGGCAGGGGAGTCGTGTGTCTTGCACGGTCTCCCTGTTCACTCTCTGGGAACACACTATAGCCTGCTTACCTTCTGCATGCCAGCCTGCGTAGAGCTGGGGTGGGCTTACTCTGCCTTTGTCTTGCAGGGAGTGCTCAAGAAGGACCGCATTGCCAAGGAGGAGACTGCCTAAGATCAGCTTGCTGCTGTCTGGCTTGTGCGGTCACGAAGGCCTGCGGCTTAATAAAAACCATTTGTTTAGATGTTTCTCTTGTTGTTCTTGAGCTGACTGTTGTATGGTGTTTTTGAAGAAACCTTTCTTGGTGTGCCAGTCATCAGAAATCCATCTTGTTTCTGCTGAAGCAAATATTTAGCTTGCAAGTAGTCCTTCACATGCCACTTCACCTAAATCTGATTAATTTGCTTCCAGCTGAATGGTGGTTCCCAGTCGGGTTGTTAATGTCCCCATTATCTTGGATTCTGGTGGGATTTCAGTGTGCAGGATGAAATCTCTGAGAGAAACTGGGATGTTCTATTAAGGAGGCAGTGAGTTGTCATGGTCATTTTGGCACTGCGCCCTCAGGAAGCATATCAGTTTCTGTAGGTTTCATGATGATTTGTGTGAAATTTTCCATCAGTAAGTTTACGTTCTGTGCCCACTGTTAGAAATAGTCATTCTGATATGGTTGGGTCCTGATGAGTCCTGGGGTCCAGGAAGGAATATTAGTCATGGCTGAATGTTTTGGCTGTGAGTTACCTGAATTCCTCATAAATGGAGCCCTGTGATTTGAACAACAATGGTTATGTATCGTGAGTAGAGTGGGCAGCCACTGTTGATGTACCCCGCTGCCCTCTGGACAGTGACACCCCCTAATCAGTCACGTGGTACTGTTCCAGAAGGCCCTGCAGTCTTTTTCTGTGCCATCTACGCCCACCTGGTCTCTTTGTTTCACGGAAGGATCTAAACCAATTCAATGCCAAAATTATCTGGATGTCCCTAATTCCTCTCTCATCCCTGGGGTTCCTGGCGTTCAGTGTGACCTGAATCTGTACGCTTTGGAATGGGACACGGCATGTTCTGTACCGGCTTTGCAGCACGTCCGGGGGAAGCCATGTTTGTCGGAAAGCCCTTTATGATTTACTGAACCTCGGAGATCCTGATAGTCTGCGTCTCGTCCTACTGTGATTTGGTTTCGATGTCACCTTCCAGGTCCTCCCTCGAACAGCCGTGTAACAGGTGCTGGGAGATCCCTGCGGCTTGTTAACCTCCGAGCGGTTTGTGCAAACAGATGGACCTGTGCTTTCTGGTGCAGTTAAATGGGCTGGATTCGTGCCACTTTGGGACGCCGCGTTTGAAGGACAATGGCCCCTTAGGGGTAGCCTGAAAGGAATCCAACTGTTCGTCAATGTGCACCTTGAGATCCTGCCTGCATCAGCGTGATAGGAGGTCAAATGTAATGGAAGGTCGATAATTTATACAGCAGGCTGCTAATTTACAGTGTTCCTGTGGTATTATAGAAGTGTCTATGCTGAATGTTAAGGTTATCGGGTGTTTGTGATTGGTGCCTTTGCTGAATGTCGTGTAGTTTTATCTTAGCCTCGAAAATTGGGTTTATTAACAAATTGCCTATTTTTATTTTATTTGCTCTGGCAGTTGATGGACTTGGACCCAGTTAATGCAGAAGTTTGGGTAATAGTGAGCCGAAACGGCACGGCCCGATAGAGGGTACGTGGCTGTGCAGGGTGGCTTCGCAATCACACACCTGCCACTGCCAGCAGCTCGGATATGTGGGTCACTCGCTATGACCAGAGGCGGACATTTCAGGTCCAAAAAGTAAAAATCCAGACCTACTTCAAGATTCTTTGTTGCATGCATAGTTTATACAAAGTTGACTAGTTGAGCATAAAGAATCCCAGTCACATAGTACTCATATAGTTGTTTGAAACAAAATCCTGTTCAGGATTTTTACTTTCTGGACCTGAAATGTCCACCTCTGGCTATGACATCCGTCCAGCTGCCTTTCATCATATCGCTGACGTTTAGTCTGTTCTTCAACTTGTTTCCTTCAGTTCTCTGCAGGATGACCAGCTGTATGGTCACAGGACAGCAGTTATTCACACAAATAATGAAAATGGCAGCTGAAAAAATGATGAAAGCCTGCCTGGTTAAATTGCCAGACAGGATTGCTGTATACTTGTGTGAAAAAGGGGCAGGCAGGTGGTCTAGTGGTTAGGGACACAACTGTATAATCGAAAGATTGCCGGTTCGAGTCCCCGACCCACAAGCACTGCTCCCCGGGCGCTCACGTAGCTGCCCCCTGCTGTGTCACGTTGTCACATGGGTCATTGCAGAGGACACATTTCATTGGTTCTGTGCTGTGGTGCGTCTCACCTGCCACGTCCCCCATGGGGCTGCCCACTCTCCTAGACAAGGAGACAGAATGTCAAAGGGGAAATGTGCTTGCCTTCTGCAGGGATTAGGCAATGATTGCATTCTTTGCTGTACCCAAGTTTCTCCTGAAGTGCACCTGTGTCTCGGTCCCGGTGAAGGCTGTAAAACATCCACGAGGATTCTCACGGTTGCCCTCTAGACAGGGAGAGAGCATTGCCTTCAGAACAAAGTGTTCTCCCATTGTTACCCTACGCTTAAGCAAGGAGGCACGGACAAAGGCAGGGGGGTGTGGAATTGCATAAAATAATCTTGACTGATTCTCCGGAGCAAGCTGTATGGCATCATACCCACAGGGGGCGATAGAGAACTTTCTTTATGTAATGCATTCCAGCAGTGTCACTCATGGTAATATATATTATACAGTTCAACTGCTGTTTACATAATTTAACTATTTTGCTTTCTCCATATTGCGGAACCACTAGTAGTAATTAAAGTTCTAATTAGACTCTTGAAATGAAACTAGGACAAAGATGTGGCCCTGTTCTCGTTCAGCGCTGAAATGTGCTGCCACAAAAGCACGCTGTTTCCCGCACACGAAGCCCATTATGAGTGTTTTTGCGGAACACTTGTGGCCACGCTGTAGCAAGGATGCCTGGGCTGGGAGGACCTGAATTCCAGGCTTGGGTGGCCGGATTCTGTACATCCCAACCTGGACCGTTGAAGAACAGGCCGATCGTGGCCAACTGCGGACTTCCGAAGCCCTATTACTGCTGTCAGACTTGTGCCATTATTGAATGGATTTTCAGAATCCTGTCAGGCTGGCTGTGCAGATGTGTGTGTGTGTGTGTGTGGGAGGGGGGGGTTTAGCTCTGGTTGATATGTATGCCAAAAGGACCAGTAGTAACCATGGCAATCCCCTGGGCCCTTTGGTTTCTGGTTTTTGCCAGAATGACCATGCATGGCGCGGGGGTGGGGGTCATTCTCCAAGTTGCAATAAATCCATCGAGTGCTGGGTTTAGCCCGGGGGATCTGGTATGTTAGGGGGAAAAGTGCTTCCCTGCCTTGTGCTTCCCCGTCCTGTGTTTCCTGCCCTGTGCTTCCCTGCCCTTTGCTTCCCTGCCCTGTGCTTCAGTGCCCTTTGCTTCCCTGCCCTGTGCTTCCCTGCCCTGTGCTTCAGTGCCCTTTGCTTCCCTGCCCTGTGCTTCTCTGCCCTTGCTTCCCTGCCCTGTGCTTCTCTGCCCTTTGCTTCCCTGCCCTGTGCTTCAGTGCCCTTTGCTTCCCTGCCCTGTGCTCCAGTGCCCTTTGCTTCCCTGCCCTGTGCTTCAGTGCCCTGTGCTTCCCTGCCCTGTGCTTCAGTGCCCTTTGCTTCCATCGCCTGTGCTTCTGTGCCCTGTGCCCCTCACTTATGAAGCACCTCTGTAGGTAACAGGCTTTCTCTTCAGGATGACACGGACAGGTGACCGGAGGAAACCCTACCGCATCCCGCTGGGCTGCAGCTGCTCCTGGAGCATTAGCATTCCGGCCCAGCTCTCATCTCCGGGTCGTCCTCAGCGCCACAGCTTCTCAGGGGCCGTGCATGAATATACACACCCGTCACCAGCAGGGGGAGTGTGTGGAATTGTTTTCTCCATTCAGCCATTCAGATGGCAAGCTCTCTTATGCCACACTCATGGTCTGCTTCTCACAATTTCAGTGGAAGCAATTCTGCAGGATTTCAGCTGCTTGGATTATGACACGTGAGAGGCAGGTGCCCAGCCTGGTTATAGATCTGATCGTGCCTGATGATGCTTTTGAAAATCGCCAGTGTGATTGCTGTGATCAGGCCATTCTGAGAGCTCACAGGCCATTCTGAGAGCTCACCGGCCATTCTGAGAGCTCACATGCCATTCTGAGAGCTCACCGGCCATTCTGAGAGCTCACCGGCCATTCTGAGAGCTCACAGGCCATTCTGAGAGCTCACACACCATTCTGAGAGCTCACAGACCATTCTGAGAGCTCACCGGCCATTCTGAGAGCTCACCGGCCATTCTGAGAGCTCACAGGCCATTGCCTTTGTCACAATTCTTCATTGCTAACGGTCTGGCAGCGTCCCTGAGTTTTGAAGGAATTCTCTTAAACTTTTGTTCTTTATTTCTGACTGGAGTGTGCATATCTGTGTACATCTGTCGATGAATAAACTATTTTTAAAAGCCTTGCATTTTACCAAGGGCACATTTATGTAACTATGGTGGAGAAATGCACATAAATGTAGTTGCAGTTAGTATTCCGGGCCAGGAGGGGGCAGCATGTTGCTCTGCACTTTGCCCACAAGCATCTCACCCCCCTTTCCCGGCATCGCTGCCTCCCCCTTACCGATCACACAGCACTGCAGAGAGACACAGTGGGCTTTGATCATTACACTGGGAAGAAACAGTCTGAGATCAAGGTGGAGAGAAAGCTCTAGCAAGCTGCAGAATTATTTTCCAAAATTATTCAAATTTCTATTGTGAGGTGCATTATGGTTATATCACGTTCTGATCAGTTCTGCTGCATCTTTTGCCATTAGCCATCTCCCGCCAAACGAGGACGGAAGGACATGTCCCAGGGGAGGACGGGAACGCGGAAAAGGCCGACGGGGGCCGGGGCCACGCGCGCCACGCGCGCCATGAGCGAGACGGCCAGCTCCCAGAGCCTGCCCGGAGCTCGCCGATCCGGCATCTTCATGCCAACACTGGACCCCGACACCCTCCCTGCCCAACGCCTAATCAGACAAGCCTGAGCGCCGTTTGCTCTGATCTACTGCAGCCTCACTACCTCACATTCATTTCCTCATCTGCATGTGTGTGACGACCTGCGAACAGCTTGTGAATGGCTCTGTTACACTTTCCCATACATTGGTAGCTGTGTGTTACTAAAGTGCCTGACTTGCTACACAGGGGAGGAGGCATTTTTGGCCAGCCTTGGCTCCCACTCCTCTGCCCATGTCAGTGCTGGCTTCTCCCTCAGCAGCCCGTGCTAAACCTCCTGGGTGAAAAGAGAGACGAGAGAGGGCGAGGGATCGGGGGAGTGGGAATGCAAGGAGGGTAGATGCTGGGATGGGGCGGTGCCTCTGCAGGCCCGGGAGAGTCACAGAAGGGCAGAGAAAGAACCTGGTGTGCTGGGAGGATGGAGGAGGAGAGCAACAGTACAGAGACAAACCCAGGAAATGCTCTCGCTTGGCCAGCCTGAAATTAGCAGAGCCGCCGCTAACGCCAAGTACATTCTGACAGCAGTCCAGCCTCTGAACTGTCTCAGCTACTGCACTGCTGCTCGGCTTCCCGGGGATATTGGCACAGATGGACAACCAGCAATTTACCCTTAATGAAAGCAGATACATGTACATCAACCAAGTCTAGGTATCACCAGGGATCTCTAGCTATCACCAGAAATTACTAGGTATCACCATGACTTGCACTGAAAAGTTTACCGTGCTTCTCTAAGTCTATGAGATTGTGAGTCTGTGACAATGTCTGGAAGCCGAGGGACTAATTCACCTGCTTTGTTTTCTCTGATAGCAGTTTTCCTGGATGCCCATTACTCTGGAACTCTTCACAGGAACTTGATGAATGACTCAATATTATTTGTGGAAATTCAGTTTTAGTTACTCTGTACGGTTTTTCAGGTCTGCACTAATCATCTCAGTATTTAATATGAGTCCAAAGTTTCCTCACATCAGGTCCACAGCAGGACCCATTGTCATAGGAACATCGAGATGGAGCTTCTGGTCCAGTGGGCAGACATCTAAAACTTTCTGATTTCTCGTGCTTTTAACCCCAACCACTCCCCCCCCCCCCCTTCCCACTCTTTGGAGGTCAGCTTTATTTTTAATTTACTGAAGAACAGATCCATTATGACCTAACGGTACCCAAACAGACATGACGGGTGGGACAGACATGGCATGACATTATGAGACCGTGCAGGTTAACATGGACAAGATGGGACCAGGCGAAGCACAGCGATACGCATGCTGGGCTAGTTAGGGATGTTCTGTTATGAGATGGGAAGATTCGGCTATGATTGCATTAAAGAGTCGCAGTGTTAGTGTGTGTGTGTGTGTGTGTGTGAGCATATTTATGTGTGCCGTTCAGTGGGTTTAGTTTATAGGCAGCGGTTTACAGTCTACGGATTTTTTGTCTCTGGATGTATTTACCCGTCATGATATAGTTCTTAGGCTTAACGGCAGGGCTCATGGATGATTACGGGGAGCCCGATCTGGGGGCCGTCAAGGGGCTGTGCTTTGGGGACGCCTCATCAGTGACATCAGCACATTTCCAAAGCCAATGAATGTGGCCCGTGTCCCCCATCTCTTCCACCTTGGCTCTCCTCTCCTCCCTGCATGTCCAAAGAAATGGTTGCTCTATGAAGGGGTGGAGGGCCTCGGCGCAGCCCAGGAGGGAATATTCTGGGAAAAAAATAGACAAGGTTGAGATTAAATCATATTTTTTCCAGAGGCACTATATATTCCAGAGCAAGATCTAGTCAGGATGCCATTTTAACCACGGAAACCATGACTATTAAGGGCTCCACAATGACGCTGCAGCCTGCATAGCTGGAAAATGTGGCCGCGTGTTTGAGTGCGTAACATCGCCCCAGTGTGCGGAGATGCCGCCTCTTTTGGAGGCTGTGCGTTCGCTTGAAGTGAAGCTCACATTTTTACTGTCCAGATCCGGCTAACCCAGGAAAGCTGCGCTTCTCCTTGGCCGGCACAGTCCTTGGGACACAGCAATGTGCAGAGACCCAGCTGCCCAGCGGCAGGCCTTACCTCGCACAGCACTGCACCTGTCAGCTCCCCAGTCCTCCACCTTTCTGCAAGGGGTCATGGCCAAAGGCTCCCCCGAAGGGGTGGCTGAGTGTCCAACCTCCACCCTGCCGTACTTCTCACGGAAAAAACCACACTGAATGCATAGCTCAGAATAAACACACAGGAAATGCTTTAAGGAAACATTTTTACAGAAAAAAACAAAAAACAATTGTGTATTTAAATGTATTATCTCAGCACATGGACTCGATTTCAAATATTGACAGTAATGTATACAGTGAGCATATCCAAAGGTTTCAGCATTGAACTCTTCTGAGAATCAAGAGCAAACTTGCTTCATGGATCGACCTTTGGGTCACATCTATGGTGACTGTAAGCAGATAGCCGCTGCCGGGTCTCCACATGCCTCATATTCATAGCTGACGGCTCTTTGTGGGACTCTTATTTAAAGAGGCTTTGGTTGTTTTCATCTTTACTCCCAATGAACGCAGACGCATCGGCTGAGGTAGACGTGTCCTTCAGGGTGCTGAGGGCCACTCCCCCTCGCTGCCGGACGCAGGGCCCCGCTTTCCGCAGCTCGCCATCGCAGGGCAGAATAATGACGACACACAGAGATGCACGGCTGTGGGTCCCCCCCCGGGGCTTTAATGTTTATTCATCATGGGGACAGGACAATTCGGTTTTGGCACCTTAAAAAGATTCCTGTCATTTAAACAGCACGCTGAAAAAAGCCAAGTAAGATTTTAAAATAAAGTACATCTATATTAACACTATGAAGTAAAGCAAATATTTCAAAAAGGTGGTCTTGTGTTGTTTCCTTTGCCTGATTTGGGCAACCCAAACCATACATTTAAAAATCAAATGAAAGAAAAACGAGACACACAGTTGTAACATTTGCATCGTTGCTTTTTGCCCCTAATAATTCTCAATATCGCTTAAAATGTTTCTCAAGAGCAGATTTTTAGCATGCATGCACATTTCTTGCTTTATCAGTCACTCGTTTCTCCTGGATTCGCACTTGTCATTCTCTTCACTCGTCTACTTCTGCTACCTCTTTTCCTTCTCGCCTCTCCTCTTTTCCAGATGCCATTCCAGCTTTTTGTGTTTCAACCTCCACTTGCCGCTCGCCGTGCATTAGGGGTTCGTGATCGGGCTCACAGTCCTGCAGTGATCGAAAATGAAAGAGTACCGGGCCGCAGGAAAAGACCAGAATGTTCTTCTAAAAGAACCGATTTCAGATAACATTCTCTGCCTGAGTCTCTGTCTCCTGTTCTTCTCCCCAGAGGAGGCTTTCCTCAACACAGACAGGAGTTGTATTCAGTGTCCTTCAATCTCTTTATTTAGTTTATTTATTTTTTGCGTTACGAGAGTCGACGAGAGAGTGAGAGAGAGAAAGAGAGAGAGAGAGAAAGAGAGAGAGAGAGATAACGGATTAGGTTTCTCCCTTTTGAGTTCCAAGCCGTTATGGTTCACAGTTTTAATGCAAAAAAATAAATCACTCAATCAGTAAATAGGCCATTAAATAAACG
>JAODKM010000043.1:9256845-9288273 GCA_026780845.1 Petrocephalus sullivani
TCACATGGCAACCTTTAGGTATTTCTCAGTGGTCAGTTAAAACAAAATGTAAGCATATAAATTGACACATATAAAATGAATGATATAGAGCGACTGAATAAAAGGGCGAGTTCGCGTTTTCCGACGGAAAAAAAATAAAAACGGATCGTTTTCACCAATTTTAGGAGACCACTCGTAAAAAAACGGGTTGTTTCTTCGTAAATGTTAGCCTTAACTGAATCTTTAGCCAACCGTCTCTCTGTGCTCCGAAGAGCTGGCATTACTGCTTCAGCTGTAGCATTCAGAAAAGGTGCACCTCTGATGTGAGGGAGTGATGTTACACACCTCAGCGTATTTCCAACTATTACATGAGTCGGTGCGCCTCCAGGAAGCTGATAGCTTCCTGATCCTGACGGGAGTGGGTTATCAACCTTTCGTTTCTGAAGGGCAGGACATCAACTTTCAAAAGACGCTCCACGTGTTGGAGGAGGTCTTCTGGGGTTCTGAGGGATGTGAAGTAGCAATTAGTTGGAACTTGGTGTTAGACAAGACTGTCCGGTCCTTGAAGGGCCTAACCAAGTGCTGTGCAAACTGCTACTGGTCCGCCTTAAGGGTTAATCCGAACTGGTTCCTTTGCCACAATCAAATTTGTGTTGTCAGAGCCAATGAGGAGAAGTGGCTGGTCATTATCAAAGGGCTAGATTGGAATCTCTCTGAGATGTTGATAGTGCTTCTGCAGAGGGGACACTGGATATTACAGACTGGCAAGAACCAAGTGACTAGCAGTAAAGGCACTGCAGATGGGATATCTCTTGTCTGGCTGCATTTGGAAGTCTACTGATGCTGCTTTGAGATAAGCTATGTCATGCCATAGTCTCCACTTGGCCCACCAGACTGAGCTGGTGTGAGGCCTCTGAAAGTATGATGGTGCGCTCTGCACCATCATCAAGTATGGCATAGGTGTGCGGTGACTTATTGTCATTCCAGATTATAACAGTAACGACCTTTAGGTAAAAACCAGTACCCTCTTTAGTAGGAGCATGAGGGGTTCTCTCAAGTGGTGTGATGAGATACACACCTGGACTTGGCTTGGCAATGATGTGCAAGCCTCATACCGTAGATGCATTTCCTGAAACTCAGGGCAAGCCTTTTTCAGAGTGCATGCAGCAGGTCTGTGACCAGTGTGACCACACTTGCAACATCTTTTCCCTTCTGCAAATGTCTCAATCTGATCAGCAGTCTGCATAATGATGGTAGGGCACTGTGAGAGATAATAATTTGTACCTTTTCAGAAGAGGCACTCTGATGCCAGTCCTGGAGAGGGGGGGGGGATAGGTACTGTTTTGCACACCGGTCAGGTGATTGCTACTAGGACCAGGAAGTAGACGATCATCCGGGAGATAAATAGAGGAGCACTTCATTCACTCACCGTTCAGTCATTGAGAAATGACCCATGCCATTTTTGATCACCATCAACAGTACGGTGAGTACTCCAGTTTTTAGTCCTATCTCCTCGATTGTGTGTGCGCTTAGAACGCAGATTCCAGTGGGAATCTCTAGTCATTATTTAAAGAGCGTTCTTAAATTAATCGTGTGGTTATCCTACCTCTTCGCGTCTGGGTTACCGTCCACGCTACACAGCCTATCTGCTGACGCCAGTCCATTCCAGTGTTTTCTGCCCAAATTCCTGATACTGATAAGATGATTTGTTAATTTCATCATGAGTTCAGAAGTTGTGTTCATTACACTGAAGTTTACTGACTGGTCATTGTGCTGTTTGTGTAAAGGACAATCCAGGACAGATTTGCAAAGTCCTTATGACAAAGTTTTTATCATCATACAGCATATGAAACTTTGGAAAATGACTCAAAATACTTTGTTTAAAATAATATTCCTTTGCCTCATGGCATTGTATTTTGAATGCTTAGATCACGGCTCCAGGACTTGTGCTTGACATGTCAGCGGTCATTCACATTGTCAAACAGAGGCTATGCACAGATGCATCTGCTTCCATTTCTGGAGAGCCAAATGATGCACAATGCAATGAGACTAGACATTGTCTGGGACACATATTGCAAGCCTGAAATCAGAGATTAGGGCCAGGCATGGTGAAAGTGCAAGCAGGCACACAAGAGTCTCGGTAGACACACCACTGCCAATGGGGGTTGAATGACAGAAATTTTTACAAGGCTCTTACAACAAGGATCAGCTGTTTCAGTTTCTCCATGAGCAACCTCAAAAATGCACATAGGTGCAAAAAAATCTGTTCACCACGAAGGCTGATCTTGTGCTCAGCAACAAACCAAGCCTTGTCTCCTTGGCAGCAAGAAGAAGCTGGCACATGTGTAATGCTGCATTCATTCAGCTAAGCAAGAACACAACAAGGAATACCTCAGGACAGAGGACACCAACATGGTTGTCCTAGCTATTTATCATTTTCACCAGCTGAAACCTTCTGACCTCTGGTTTGCACTTGGACCAGGAAAGGCATTCAAACTAGTTCCAATCCGTCAAGTCTGTCAGCAACTTGAACTCGACACTGCCAGGCACTCCCTTTCTTCCATGCTTACACAGGGTATGATGTAACAACAGCAATGTTTGTCATAGTTTTAAAGACAGCATGGAAAATGTTTGCTGAGGTAATGCACACCGTCATTGCCATCACTAAAAACCAGGGATGGACAGGGATGAAGTGCTCCTCTATGGCCTAGCTGGGCACAGCCCGAATAAGGAACATGGGTTCCCCGTCCAATGGGCTCACCACCTGTAGGGGGGTGTTACGCCCGTGTGTGTGTGTGTCCGGTCCTTCTCTGTTTCAGATCCCATCCCGTTCGGCTGATTCCGAACGGGAACTCAACTCAGGATGTTGTGGGTTGGTGGAAGGAATATTTCGAAGACCTAATCAATCCCACTGACACGCCTGGAGCGGGACACTGACAGGCGGATCGGTGTGGTGTCAGCAGTGATGTGGGCGCTGCATTGGTCTGTCATGGTGAAGAAGGAGCTGCGCCAAAAGGCAAAGCTCTCAATTTACCAATCGATCTACGTTCCTCCCGTCACCTATGGTCACGAGCTGCGGGTAGTGGCCAAAATGAGTTACCTCTGCAGGGTGGCTGGGCTCTCCCTTAGAGATAGGGTGAGTCACTCGAGAGGAGCCAGATTAGGTGGCTCGGGCATTGAGAAATATGTTTTGCTGGGGTCTCTTAATTTTTTGCAGAGCTGCATATTGTACTGTGCAAAAGTTTTATGCCATTTATGAATATGATCAAATGATCTTCATGTTGGCGTAAAACTATAATCTTATGTCTGTCAAAGTGTTATGCTACCGCAGAAAGAAATATAAAAACAGCATTATGAAGAGGCTAAGGGCAAGCTTCTACCCTCGGGCTGTTCCTATACTCAACTAGGGTTTCCAACTTTTTTTTGCACATTTTGACCAACCCACTGTCATTGCACATCTTATTCAGTTTTTCAGTTATTTTGCTCTCATTTTTGTCTGTCTTACAGTCATTTTATCTTGTAAATTGTTTTATTTTTATTTTATTAATTTTTATTTATCTTGTTAAATAATTTTCCTTTTCTCTTGTATTATATATTTCATATTGTTTTACAGAATGTGATTGTGTATGTGACAAATAAAAACTTGAAACTTGTATGGAGCCTCCTGGTTGTATCATGATACACTTTGTCTGGTCCTACCTTTGACAATCAATATTTTTAGAAGACATATTCCATAATATTATCCCTACTAAAACTGTTGATTATAGGCAGAAATTATTTACCAATAAGTATTGAAATATGTGTAAGCTTGTGAAGCATGAGTTTCATAAATCAAGAATTTTAAAATACTGTGTGAATAGATTATAGCCAACAGATGGCAGTGTAACATTGGTTAATGTTGGTAAAATTGCATCATATACGATTTTTGTCTTCTGGGAAGCCATGGTTCTTTTGTAAAGGGAACGTAACCATCACTAACAATTTGGCTCTGTTTCACATAAGGCTGGATGGATTTGTGTTAAATTCCATTTTCATATGTAATCTAATTTTCCCACGTAATCCTGAAATAATGACAACTGTGACAAAAGTAACAAGATTACTCATTATACGGATATTTTAACATTCATTTTATTCTAACATTTGTAAGGAAAAAAAAACGTTTTGTAATTTTTGTTTTTCTGAAAACACTAATTTTAGGCAAACTTTTGTTACATTTTGCGAAATAATGCTTCAGTAATAATGCTTTTGTAAAGGACCAGCCATGATTACAGTTTTTTATAGCTTTATAGGTGCTTTATAGGTGCTTTTTGTAGAGTAGGTGCTCAAAGTTACAAAAGAGATACTGAGCACTTTTAAAGCTGCCGTTAAGGTGAACTGATGCAACCTTATTAACACAAGACAATTTTAAAATGTATTTTAATGCATTTGCACATACACGTAGCTTCCGCGTATGAGTATAATTGGTATTACATGGGCTGACAATGCAGAAAACGATTCTATAAGTTGCGCTTAGTTTTAATCTACTTATGCTATATAATTATAATTACATTTTATTGCAAACGTTCCACTTTTGAAGGAATCTTACATATTGTTTTATATTTAAGAATACCTTGGTCTTATAAAGTTACTCCAGTCATAATTCCCAGCATGAGAGATTTTTTTCCTGCTTATATATATGTAGGCTACCGGGGGGGGGGGGGGGCACATAATCCTATGTAACCTCGGGAAGCACGTCAGCGATTTGCGAGGAAACTGGGCAATTTCGTTTGTCCAGTGAGCAGACTCTAGGTAGATTTGAGTGTGTATGTGTTTGTGAAACCTTCTGAGGGGCGATGTATGCCATCTCCGTCTGTGATGTATTACTCATCGCCCCTTTGAAAGAAGTGTCTACAAAATAACAATATGACAAAATAATAAATTGCCTATTGTTTTACGGTTTCCCTCATCCATAATAGATAATTAATTTATGGTAATCGGTGTTATCAGATGCGATCCAGACATAACCGTGTCAGTATCTTTGCAGAGAGGAGCATACAGTCAGCCTGCTAAGCCTATTTAAAACCAAGACGCTAGTCTGTTTGTAGCATGTGACAGAGAGCCAAAGCCCATAACAAATGGTCAGGGTCAGTTCTGCATGACACGGTAGACAGGAATGCCAGGGGAAGACGTCATCGTTAGTCTGTGCCTAAGCCCTCACTGGCTTTCTGCTTTTTTGCAGGAGGCTCTGAGACAGCTCTGTCTTTCCCAAGGATCCAGTTTTATTATTATTTATAAAAAATAGCTGCATGCCGATCCTTTAAAGTTGGACTATATTAAGAATCCTTGTTGAAAAGACAAAAATGAAAAACATACAATTTTATACAATATTATTATATTTCATCTGCATTATCAAAATATATTGTATAGATGTTGTGTGTGCTTAAGTTTCAGATGGAGTACAGCTTATCTAAAATGTAAACGGTAATGTATCACAATCTCCATCATGGGCTTTGAGAGTAAGTTGAGAGAAGTTCTTGCCTCACAGTTTTAATTACCAGCTGAGCATCCAATCTGATTTGGTATGCTTCCAACCTAATTATTTACGTTTTTAGGATTGTTCTTGGAACATTACAATTTCTGTTGCCCTTTGATGAACTAGTTCAGTTTTCCATGCATTTAGGGATGTTCTACTAAGCCAACATCAATTGTCCCAGATGCCAGCTCTATATGTTAAAGCAGTGGTGAGAGTAATCTGGCAGTGTTTCCCCTTGGCTGCTTGGAACCTTCTGACAAACATTTTACGCAGCAGTAGCTGATTGTTCTTTGAGCACTTTTCTCAAAGGCACGAGCTTCCTGATTCTCTGCCACGTCTCCCATCTGTGGCAGATCCTGATCAAATGATAGAACAGTGAGGGATCATACATGTTGCATTTCAAGAGGAAAGAGAAACGTTAGCCATGGGAAGTTCTTGTGTGGACATTTAAGAAACAGGACAAGTGTCCATGTCCATCCATCTTCCACTTACTTATATTGAGCAGGGTCCTAGGGAGGAGAGTGTAAAAATTTTGCTATTCTAGCCATACACGGGGGCTATGTCTGGCCCAGTGGGCTAAGCCTCTGCAGTTAAGATCGGGTGGTTGCTGGTTCAAGCCCAGCCTCGGCACATCCATGGGTCCTTGAGCATGGGCCCCAGCTCCCTGGGCGCTGTATGTGGCTGCCCTTCACAGCCAAGCTTGCTTTCATGGGGAGCAAGATTGGGGGAGGGAAAAAAAGAATATCCCCACAGGAATCAATAAAGTATCAATTATTATTATTTAATGGTGGACTATGCAAAACAGCTCAACATACCCGGAGTTATATTTAAAGTTTAAAGTTATATTATAATTTAGAGAGCAGCATCATAATGGTTCCGTCAAAGTTCTGATGATCACTACTAGAAGGGGATGCAAAAGACAATGCATTAGACTGCCAAAGATATGTTTTAATGAGTATCAAATGTTTAAAATACCCGCAGCAGTATGACGGTCCTTTTCTCTGCAGAATTAGAAGCTACCTACATTATGTCACTGCTGCTGGTCCCGGATTGGTTCTGACCTGCAATGTGTGACTGCAGCGGAGTTTCAATTGGTGCCGCGTCTGTCTGGCCCCGCGGGGGCGACCTGTCACATCTGCACTAATTGGGTGATGAATCAGAGCATCTCCGTGCTTTACGGCCAATGGAAGGAGGGCCTCAGCCCCGGGAATAAGCTGCTCATAAACAAGCCCCTCGGTGACAGGGCAATTCGGAGAGCCGTGTGACCGCAATTACCTTCACTGTTGAAACTGTAGGCGAGCCTTTGAATATATACACTTTGGAAAATGCTCCCAAGCACCAAGCTTTCTATTTAAGTGAGGGGACATTTCATGCTCAAGTTACTGCTGTTGTTTCTCCATGGAGTTATTGGTCCATTTTTTCATTTTTTGATCTTCTTATACTTGCTGTATCTAAATATATTTACTCCTTGTACTTTTGGGCTTAATGCTGATTCCTTTATTCTTTTGCTGGCTCATGTTTTTCCTTCCTAATTTTCATTCTAGACCAGGGGTAGGGAGAGCCGGTGTGGGTGCGGGTTTTTGGAATGACCTCTCAATCAGCCAGTAATAAAGCACTGGTTGTCAGCTCCTGTTCTGAGGACCCAGTCTTATTGGCTGATTCAAAAGTCATCCCAAAAGCCCGCACCCACACCAGCTCTCCATGGATCAGGTTCCCTACCCCTGTTCTAGACTCATCTCTAGTGAAGTCAACTACAACAACAATAATAAGTTACCTTGCCCTGTTCCCAGTGCTAATAAGATGATTACTACTACTACTACTACTACTACTACTAATAATAATAATAATAATAATAATAATAATAAATTACATTTATCATATTTAACAGAGGCTTTTGTCCAAAACGGCATACAAGTGAGCCAAATAGCACACCACAAGCATACATGCTGTCAAGGAGTCAACCAGGAATAGATGCATCTTCCAATTATTGTCCAGTTACAAGTGTAAGCAGTGTTGGAGCAGAAGCTACACAACATCTTCCAACACGGGAGGAACCTAGTGAGACTATTCAAGGAGCAGAAGTGCAATGTAAAACCATGCAGGGAATTTAAAGAGGCACCAAGCTAGTAGAGAAATGCATAGAGTAGAAGGGTCTAGAGGTGTTTCTTGAAGGTGGAGAGGGATTCTGGGGATCGGACATGAATTGGCAGTTCTTTCCATCATCAGGGAACCACAGAAGAATGGAGTAAGACTTCTCACATGGTGGAGAATAAGAATAAAATAATAATAACAATAATAATAATAATAATAATAATAATAATAGTGCTACAATAACCAGCCTTGTTTGAGCTTTTTGGTTTTCACGTCAAGCATATATCTCATTGACAATCTAGTATTGACACTCATTGAACACTCTGCTATAATTTGAAGGTCCTGTGATACATATAAATAGCCATTTAAAATGCTTGGTTACCTTAAGGGCTCAGTTCCTTGTTAAAGTCACCTGTGAGCAGCACCACCACTGGGGGCAGAACACATTTCACCGCGGATGGCAGAATGTAATTAATCAGGGTCTCGGGGATAATTGGTGTGACGTGGCTCTGTCGGCCTGTCAGGTCCCTGCGAGGTGAAGTGCTCGTGGCTGGTTGTGAGGGTCACTTTGCTACTCCGCTCAGCAGAGCTCTGAGGCATGACAGCCATCCATTCATAGCACAAAGAGAGGCCAGGTCTGTGACTCTCTGTGTTCTGATGTCAGTCTAGGAAGGTAGGATGTGGTAGCGAACAGGGAAATTTAACTCTAATAATTCTGTTGTGTCGTGTGGGGGGGGGGGGGGGGGGGGGAGTGGGGTGGGGGGGGGGGGGGGGGGGGGGGGGGGGGGGTACATTTCTCTAAATAGAATGTCTCCTAGAGGCTTTGCGAGAAGTCACTCAGTGCTTCAAAGCTTCCATTGCCAGGAAAGCACTGGAATTAGTCAACACATTTGTGATTCAAAGGAGAAGCTTAAGTAGAATGTAGGCCTTCGTGATCACTGAACGCTGGTCAGATACCCAGCATTGCCCCACCGCGGCATGTGTAGAGGGATTCAGACAGCCGTAGTGGGCCCACCACAACAGTGATCACAGCCCACAGTTTTGATTCGCTTTCAGCAGTGAGCTTCTGAAGTGTTTTAGACTTTCCTCCCATTTCTAAGTCATCATGAGATGGATCTTGCCACCTTTTTAAAGTTAAATGTTGATATGGATTCTTTTCTGACAACCAGCCCAAAGTGTTTACCTTATTTGTGAAAGATTCTACCTGGGTTAGACTCCACCTGCCCACCCCTCGTGGTATGGACCATATACTGGATATGGTCAGTTGGAAGATGGATAGATGGATTTTCAGCTTAAATCTCAGCATCTAATCTGGTATTAAATAATTAAATAAAGGTATTTAGTGTTGAATTTTTCTTGTCCTTTCATGTAAGTTTTCTCAGTATGGTCATGCTTAGATTACAGGCTTCCTCTTTGCAGCAGTGATAATATTACTGACTTTTTTTTCTTAATTACCTCTAGCAGCCACGCACTCATGCTGTGTGTCTCGAAGACAAGACTGTGGCAGTGGCAAGGGACGTCATCGAAGGCCCGCAGCGCATGGGCACCATGACCATGGCAATAAGGATGTTGGTAGGCGGAGCTTAAGGTGGTAGGAGGAGCTTAAGTATATGGACATTTAACATCAAAGACGGAAAAATGCTGCAGGACAAGTAAGCAGAGTAGCTGCAGGGAAATGCCCAGCTGGCGAACAGGGATGAAAATGGGGATTCGCTTTGGAAAAAGATGTGAGTCAGCCAGTGAACAGTGAGCACTGGCACTGCAGGAGAGCGTGCTGGTAGACATCACAGCCGGGAATCTCGTCTCAGCCTTGACTAAACCCTGTAAGCATTTACTCCCTTCTTGCTTTCTCTGCCTTTCCCCCCCACCCTCCTTCCCTGGAGTAGCTCCCCAATTCCTGTCCTGCCAGCAGGTCAGAAGCCATGACATTTCTGGCTCCTTGGCCACCGTGCGGGTCAAGCGATTACTGTGTCATTGACCTGGGAAGGTCGTGTCACCACTGGGGACAAGCTGGCGTCCCCCACTGAGGCCGACTGCTGGAGTTCACCTTGAGTAATCGGAGATCTAACACCAACGCAGAGGTGTCTGCCATGCATCATTGATGAAACTTTGATGAGGCTCAGCACTAACAATGACTCTCTTTGGAGAGACTCGGCTGTCAAAGCTCTAAATTACTGGGCGTAACAGTCAAAGATACTTGACTGAATCACCGAAAGCCATGAAATTTGTGATATTACACTCCAGTAAGGCACTTCTTCAGATGGAGCATCCAGAAGAGCACGAGGCAAATGAGCCGTGAGCTTCCCTCATTGTCTCCTTGAAGGAACCCATGATGTCACTGGGCACTAGTGGGTTTTATTGTTCCGGGAAGAGCGACTCAGCCTCCGAGATCCCAAGCACAGCACCTTCTTGTGAGAGCCAATGAATGTTTAGGATCGCATTCTCTGTTTACACTGAAAGCTTGATGTCACAGTTGAACCCAAGGACTCCATCGTCAGGGAGCATAACTTATTGGACCTGAGAATGTCTGCTGGGCTCGTGCCAACGGTCCCTTTACGTTTTTTGGCCGGCACATCCTCCATCTGCTGTTCTGCCCTCCTTAAGCTTTCTGGTAGGTTCCGACAGCCTCCAATCTTCCCGTCGACCGAAGAGCGCAGGACAGGAAGCACGGCTACCTGGAGGGCAGCACATGCAGGAGGGATTTTGTTCTAAAAACGGTACAGGAGGGAACTCTGCGTCCCATCGCTGTGTATTTGCGTAAAGAAAGGTTCCTGGGGGCTGGTAATGTAATGTGATGTGGATGGCAGACTAAGCCCCAAAGGCACGCGTCTACGCAAGGGGCAGTCGCTTCGGCGTGACGCCGCCAGCTTGGCACGACCACTGGGCCGGCGTCTCTCATTAATGGCCTGTAGTCCGCTGCCAAAGTCCGGCCCGCGGTGCAAGCACTAATTTTTTGTACCTCAGCCATGTTTTGGTCCCACCTGTGCGAGAGCGTCTGCCCTTATGGGAGTCTCCTTCCCGCGTACACAGAGGTATATAGACAGAGATACACACAATACATGCCAGATACAACCATTACTGAACTACAGAAATGCGTTTCATATCTACGATTATCTAATCACCTTACTGTTTATTCAGCATCATGGTAGCATAGTATCGCATGGGGTCACAGAGGGACGGAGAGAGCCGAGGCACATGTGTGGGGGCCCGCGGGGATGTGGGGGGGGCCCGGGTGCTTGGCAGTGTCTCAGTACGCCCATCCCCCCCCAGCCGGGTGCTCGGTGGTATCCCAGAATGCCCCCTGCCTTTCGCTGGCCTGGGAGCTTGGCTGACTTTCCAAAGCACTTCCCACACCCCACATCACTGGCTCATCATATTATTTGACTTTTTCTCCATGCAGGAGTTACGGGTTAGCAAGGCAAGCCGGTCAGAAACCCTGGCATCAGTGGGAAAATCCTGGGCCCACACACGGGGGCGGGATCTGACCCGATCGCCGGTGCTCCCACAGACACTCCTGTCCTCACTGGCTGTACCTCACTGGCACGGCTGACTATACCCCGGAAGCGGAGGAGGTGGCCACCTGCAGGCTATGCTCCTGAACCCTGGATGGCTATAGTCTTGGTTTCTCCTGCAAGTAACCTCATTCTCATATAGCCACATCAACCTTAAAGCAGGACTGAAACTCACACCACCGTGCCTAAACAAAGCTGGTGACCACAAGCACACCTGGCCGCAGTGCAGCCGTCCAGGCTGATGGTCTCTGTTTGTAAACATTTCAGGAGAAACAGCATTTTTTCTCTACATCCTTTATGCAGACAGCCTGGTCAGCAGCATATCAAGTGGCACAGCAAAGATGTCAGACACTCCAGAGCCACCACACTGACAGTAATGACCAGCCCACTGGGGGAGGTTCAACAGCAAGGCGGGTATGCACATTCACACAGAATTATGGGAGGGGTGGAGAGGGGGCATCCGTTAGGCACATCATGCACACGCAGGTATGGGGGGGTCTATCCTTTACGCACACACAGAGTCACAGGGTGGCTGTCCCTCATGCACACGCAGGTATGGGGGGGTCTATCCTTTACACACACACAGAGTCACAGGGTGGCTGTCCCTCATGCACACGCAGGTATGGGGGGTCTATCCTTTACACACACACAGAGTCACAGGGTGGCTGTCCCTCATGTACACGCAGGTATGGGGAGTCTATCCTTTACGCACACACAGAGTCACAGGGTGGCTGTAATGCACACTCAGTTGTGGGGGGGGATTACTCGTCCCATCTCCAGGTGTTATTTGGCTTCCCTCACGCCATTAAAAATGGCTGCACATCCGGCTGAAGGAAGCCATCCCGCGCAGCATATGGCTGCATTTTATTAAACCTCCTTATTAAGTCGTTCGCCGTGGGACGCAGCCGACTCTTCCTGTTAGCAGCTAGGACAGGAAGCCCTTTCTCAATGTTAGCCAGCGTGTTTGGGAAGAGGACAGGTGACCCTAACTATAACTATGCCTGCCTGACCTAAAAAGGCCCAACTGCCAAAGGGCCACCAACTTCACGTAATGAACAGGACTGCAAACTGTGTAAGCTGACCTCTGTGTCCTCAACTGACATGCCAAGCAGCACTGAGTAACAGGATACGGCTTTGCAGGGAGACCCTGCCGTTTACTGCCAGACTCATTTGGCTCATTTCAGATAGTTTTCTTAGCTTTGTTTCATTATTAGGATATGCTGTTGTTACAGTGTAGCTCTTAACAACATTACGTGTGTAACATGCAACGTTGTGTAACATTCAGCAGTTGGTGATGTGTCACGTTTCACACCAGCACAGTGTAACATTCAGCAGTTGGTGATGTGTCACGTTTCACACCAGCACAGTGTGACATTCAGCAGTTGGTGATGTGTCACGTTTCACACCAGCACAGTGTAACATTCAGCAGTTGGTGATGTGTCACGTTTCACACCAGCACAGTGTAACATTCAAACAGGTAACATTCAGTGACTTTTACATGTCAGCTTCAACAAGGTAACATTCAACCACGTTTATTTGTGGAACATTCAGCAAGGAAATATTCAACAATGGTTACATGTGTAAAATTCTACAATATCGACCCTCTCTGGATGGGATGTGGGGGTACCTGAACCCTCTCTGGATGGGATGTGGGGGTACCTGGACCCTCTCTGGATGGGATGTGGGGGTACCAGGACCCTCTCTGCATGGGATGTGGGGGTACCTGGACCCTCTCTGGATGGGATGTGGGGGTACCTGGACCCTCTCTGGATGGGATGTGGGGGTACCTGGACCCTCTCTGGATGAGATGTCCGTGTTTACATTACATCAGATTTTTCAGAAAGTGCAGTAGCTGGCCCATCTCAAGATTATTAATGAGAAAGCTAGTAGATACAGCCTAGCAAACTAGATTCAACTGGCTGAGCCTGGCCATCATTTTCACCAGCTTTCGGTCACTCCTATGGTCGTGCTTTCCTGTTCTCCCACACATCCGCGTGCCAGACCATTCACACTCACTCGTATACCCGCACATGTGAGCAAAATCACAGACAACCAGACATGGTGGCTGCCTGCGTGATCCCAAAGTCAAATGGCACTGGCTGCATGCCGGAGTCCCCGTGGGATGTGAGTTGCTTCAGGAGTCCCTGTGGGATGTAAGGTGCTTCAGGAGTCCTGCTCCACGTGACATTTGAAATTAAAACTTAAAATCCTGTCAACATAATTACAGGCTCTCCATGTCCCCTGCCAACAAAATAACCAAGTAAGTTTGATATATTAAATATTAAAATATACTGAAATAAAAAACACCTAGAGAGAGCAGGTAGCACTCAGAGCTGCTGCCGACTGCCTAGGAGACCCACAGACCATCATTTGCATACCCCCCACCCCCCCAACAAGTCTCCTCCGGCACAGTGATTAATTTGCGGCTATTGATTCCTTCTCCTGAACGAACCAGAGAGAGCGAGTAAGAGAGAGAGTGAGAGAAAGAGGGGACTGGGAGAGAAAATGAGGGAGGGAGGATGCAGGAGGAGGTGGGAGGAGGTGGGAGGAGGTGGGAGGAGGCGCGGGTGCATCCCGTATTCAGTGTGGTGCCTCTCTGCAGATCCTTTTCCCTCTGATCCTTAACGTGGGGAGAGAAAACCAATGGCTGCAGAAGGGATGCGTCAGACGGCCTCTCTCTGCCTGCCTCTCTCTGCCTGCCTCTTTCTGCCTGCCTCTCTCTGCCTGCTTCTTTCTGGCTGCCTCTCCCACCTGCCTCTTTGCATGCCTCTCCTGTCTGCTTTTTTCTGCCGGCCTGCCTCTCTCTGCCTGCCTCTTTCTGCTTGCCTCTCTATGCCTCCCTCTTTCTGCCTGCCTGTCCTGCCTGCCTCTTTCTGCTTGCCTCTCTATGCCTGCCTCTTTCTGCTTGCCTCTCTATGCCTGCTTCTCTCTGCCTGCTTCTTTCTCTCTGCCTCTTTCTGCCTGCCTCTCCTGCCTCTCTCTGCCTGCCTCTTTCTGCCTCTTTCTGCCTGCCTCTTTCTGCCTGCCTCTCTCTGTCTGCTTCTTTCTGTCTGCCTCTTTCTGCCTGCTTCTTTCTGTCTGCCTCTTTCTGCCTGCCTCTCCTGCCTGCCTCTTTCTGCCTGCCTGTCCTGTCTGCCTCTTTCTATCTGCCTCTCTCTGTCTGCTTCTTTCTGCCTGCCTCTTTCTGCCTGCCTCTCTCTGCCTGCCTCTTTCTGCCTGCCTCTCCTGCCTGCCTCTTTCTGTCTGCCTTTTTCTGCCTGCCTCTTTCTGTCTGCCTCTCTCTATCTGTTCATTACCTGCTTCTTTCTGCCTGCCTCTTTCTGTCTGCCTTGCTCAGCCTGCCTCTCTCTATCTGCTCATTGCCTGCTTCTTTCTGCCTGTCTCTCACTTCCTGTCTCTCTGCCACCTGGCAACTCACCCAGCATCCACGTGCTGCTTGCAGCCACACTATGGGGGTGGTTTACTGGCTAGGGAGAGCAAGATGGCCGAAAGGGATGCAGCAGTGCACTAAATGCTCCATTCCCTGCACTACAAGCATGTGACCGGCTGGTGAAACATCAGTGTTTACTCCATGCTCACTTTCAGGCATTCACCTGCCCTGTATATATGCCCTGTATCCCTCCCGGACCTCCGAGACACATGCATGAAGACCTTGCTCTGAAACCTGGGCGGTCCTTCATGCTCCCCAAACTGAAAGACAAAAATCTGAACTAAGTCCCCAGAGGGCATTCAGGGTACTGCCAGCTTGATCCCAAGTCAGATTTCAGAGTCCATGACTAGCGATGGACACGGTAGGTCATCCCGAAGCTGACAAACTGGCATTTAATCGGGTTAATGCCGATCTCTCCACTTAGCACTCCTAAGATTATGACACCTTCACAGAGGCCTGCCCACATTCCTCGTTAAAATCCCTCTCTGGCTTTGAAGGCCTCCCAGGTTGGCACTACACCAGAACCAACGCAGAAATGCAATGCATGCTGGGAATCTGAATCGAAAATACAAAAAACATTCATTCACTTTGCTTCCACAGAACATTCCCTACCAGAGGTCTAATTGCAGATTGAATAAAGATCAATCATCAATAACAACAGCATCAACCTGCCATCATATATATTTTAAGGCAGTTATATAAAAAAAAGGATTCTTCCTGGAATATGTACAGCAGTCCTATTGTATTACAGAGACATTCTCTCAGAAGAGCTCGTCTCCACTCTGCTGTGAGCAAACAGGTATCAAATAACATTGTGGAAACACTTTAAGATAATAAAAACCCCAAATAATCAATCCCGGCAAATGTAGCACCAACATTTACAGCAGAGATTTAATGCTAAATATCTCCCTGCACACAGTGTCCATCCATGAAACGGGAGATTCTCCTAAATGCTCAACATATGATGGCAAAACATAGTTGGGGTGTAAGCAAAGTCCCGACAGTCCCTCTGGGGGTTTCGGTGGGGAAATGTCGTCTGTAGCTTTATCAGAATTCTGACACACGGGGGGGCAGTACAGTCCATGGGTGATGGAAACTGGGCCTGACTGGTCCCTCTGGGGGCCAAAATGTATCCTTTCATCCCAAAAAGACAGGGAGTGTGAGGAGGCAGGGACAGAGCTTTGTGCTTGTCTCCTTTCCCACCAAGTCTGGCTGTGGTCTAGCGGGCAGCAGACAGAATGGGGGTGTGCCCTTTCAGGCTGGCAGGCCCGTGTGCTTTGATATGGAAGGTCTCTCGCTGTGTGGCGGTCAGAAGGACTCTCCAGCACCCATGGCACTGCTGAGCTTCCTGTGTGAGAACGTGGGATAAAAGGAGCAGCAAGTCCCTGGATCCACCCCGGAGACTGACAGGGAGAGACCCCGCTCATGCTAAGGAGTCATGCCGTCCGAGACTGGGCCCACTCTAGCCTGCCAGGAGCACGCCTGCGGCTCGTCACCAAACCTCACCAGTGACATCATCTCCCCCCGTGCCAGCTGTCCTAATCACCGCGGCCGCAAAGAATCACTGTCTCATCAGTCAGGCCGACGGCATCTGGCAGCAGTAACAGCACAGCGTTACAATCTGGGAGATTCGTCCGTGCTCTCCTTCTCCGAAGAGATGAAATGCATCACTTGAAGGAGAGGACAAACTCGCCACGCCGACCGCCTCATGGAAAATACAGACTGCGCCCGGCTCAAATGTCAGCGAAAATATCTTTTATTGCATAAATTACAGCTACATTATAGGCCTCACATTTCATTGGATGTTGTCCCGCAGTCTTCCCTGGGCTGCCAGCCGGACACCTACGCCGCGGCTTGAGAAGGCGACCGTAGTGAAGGTCGGCCTCTGAGTAGATAAGTAGCACGCGCTCTTGTGGCCGCTCTACACATGTCTCCATACTTCAGCTGAAAGGCCACACGTCCCCACATGCCATGTCCTGAAGGAGCGACCTTTGGAGTTAAACTCCATACATGCTTAGCGCCTGTTTCGGGAGTCATCGTGTTTCCTCTCGGCTGCGTTTGTTTCTGCCCGGGATCAAGTAGCATGTTTAAAATATCCAGCACGCGGGCCAAAAGCGGCACGTCCCCAAGGGCGGCCATCCAGGGCGGCACGAGGCTTCCGGGCCGGCGGGGAGCAGCTGTCAGGCAAAAGCCAGTCCGGCGGAAAGGCTTCGGCCGGATCGTCTGACGGGGGCCGCCTGGCCAAGACGGCTTGTTTTATCAACAGAGCCATTTGCTGTGATGGGGGGGCTGCCGGCTCACCCGGGGGAGGCGTAAACATCGCCGTCTGGCCAGCAAATCTCAGACAAACGAGGGAGCGGGAACAGGCTGCCTGCGCCGGCGGGCCGGAGCCCCGCGCCCTATCCGAGCACAGGCCTGTCTTAAGCCCCTTAAATCCATCCCCTTCTGAAGCCGCATACGCAGTGCGGGATCACAGTCAGCCTGTAACCGACATCCCAGAAGCAGAGGGCAACCACACCACATGCCAGTTTAAACAACAGGCCGCCCTCATTTGAAAAGATGACTTATAAAACCATTCCTAACCCCACCCGAAGGAGAAAACACCAGTAGTGTGTCAAGTTCATAGGTTCGAGAGAAGAGTTTATATCTGTTTACTTTTTATTTAATTTGCCAGGGAGCCGTCAGAGTGTGTGGTGACAGGGCTTCTCCTAGCATCAGACCCCCCCACCAAGTTAGAACTGCTGAGTGCTTCTTTGAGTCTCAGTTAATTCATTTTTGTTTTTTAATGAAATAAAATTAAATTAGGTCATATAACAAACCAGGACAGCTCTTTATTGTGGAGCAGAGCTACTTTGTATGCAGGGTGTTGTAAACGAGGGTGTTTTTTCAATGTTATTATTGCAGTTAATATTTACTTTGTGTCGAAAGTCGTCCTGGCAAGCTGATGCCGTGACACTTCGGTCCTTCCGATGGCCGTGCTAAGAAGCCTGCTTAAGCACTTTGTGATGTATCACCAGCAATAAAACAGCGGATGTCATCCGCAGCTTACAGACGGAGCAGCCAAATGATTATTTGTAAATACATTTAACAGTCACTTCAGACTGATAACTTACGGAGTACGGTCAAGACCAAGGTCACCGTGTATTAAACGCCATCGCCGTGAATCAGAAGCCTAATTTTCCATTTTTAATTATAGAAAATAGAAATTTAATTAGAAAGCTGATGAATAGATGGGCCCGGTGATGCATATCTCATCACAGCTCCCTTATGTAAGACGCACCCAAGTTTTAAGAAAGTCAACTCATTGACCTTTGACATTGTGAAGCAGGCTCGATCGATCCATCCGTCCATCTTCTGACCACTTATCCTGGTCAGGGTCCTGGAGGGGTGGGGCCTGTCTCAGGCAGCACAGAGCACAAGGCTGGGGTCACCCCGAACAATGGGTTTCTAATCATTGGGAGGAGCAGCCAGACTCCCTTACTGAGGCAGAAGAAGCCTAATCCACACTGCTCTCCGGCTGCAGTGCCACATCCTTCTAAAGCAGCTGACAGCAGTATCACTCACTCTGGACCACCACCTGGGTGTATGTTAAACAGGTACTGCGAGATAACTCTTTGTTTTATTTTTAGTGAGAATCCACACCTGCCCTCAGGGCTTCATGCACAGCCAAAGAGAGCGTAGGTGGCACCTTTTTCATGTATTAAGAGAGTGCAGGTCAGGGACGCTCAGGACCAGCTGCTGGCCAGGGCCCCCGCTGCACGCCCCCCATGCCTCGCAGCTCCGGGCTGGGGCCCCACGGCTCCAGCCGCCTCCTGGATTAGCGGGCACGCCTGCCAGTGCTTTCCCTGCTGAGTGTTAAACAGGCTCTGCAGAGGTGGGAATGTCTCAGTCTCCCTCCCCCAGGCCTGGACCTGCCCTCGCCGGGCCAGACAGACAGCCTATGCCGGAGCGGTAAAACAAAGTCTGCCCTCCACCACGACGAAAGAAGCGCTGTCATAAACCAATCAGAGAGCGTGAGGAAGCTCACCGCTGCTCTGCTTATGACTGCCATGAAAGAAGTGGCCCATTACAGGTTACTGTGGTGCTTTAAGTGAAAAACAGCATAAATCTGTTGCGGTGTCGCACTGATTCATGCCATCTGGAGCCAATGAATATGAACAAACAACTACAATTAAAGTCACCTTGGTCCTGTGTTCCTTCCTCTTTGTTTAACCTCACCGCAATAAAAGCACGCAGAAGGAGGGACTCTAAAAAACTGAAGGACTCAACCTTTTGGTCAGATATAGAAGAACAAATTAGTCACAATGTTCGACCAAACTGAGCATGTTATTTTCAGCCCAAAAAGCAATATTCAGTGTCTCTGAATAAAAGGATGGCCTTTGACCTGTCCTGATACAGCTCAGGGCTTACTTATTACTTATTCAGAATCCATCTGAAGCTAAGCGGGTTTGGGCCTGCCTGGGACTTGGATGGGAGACCAGCTAGGAAAGCCGGGGTGCTGCTGGTGGAGGTGTTGGTGTGGCCAGCAGGTTAGCCTGTCCTGTGCTCCCAGTGGATCCCAGTGCCCCAGTGCAGTCACAGGGACCCTGTGCTGTAACAATGGCACTGTCTTTCGGATGAGACCTAATACTGAGATTCAGACTCTCTGAGGTTATCAACGATCCCTGGGCATCTTTCAAAAGAGTAAGGGTGCTTAAAATTGCCCACTGTGGCCCTTTCACACCAAAGAATGCAAGCTAGAGGTTTAGGACACAGAGATCCAACAGCATAGCCCAGTCCGGGATACAGCCCACTTTGTCACAGTCGCTATGATGTCGCTATGCTCGATGTGTCATTTTTTTTTTTTAACATCCTTGCTACACATCAGGCAGTGTAATTCGTATAATAAATAAAATACTAGTAAGTACAATCAAAGATTAAAATAAACTGCACGCCGATCAAAGGCATCAGGCATATTAATCATGCAATAAAGCAGTAAATCGGGCATTTGCCCTTTCCTGTCAGAGTGCTCAGCAAGCGTGGAGTATGCTAATGAGGAATGCTAATGGTGTCCAGAGTCAGAGTCAGAACACCCTGGCGAGAGAGGAGAATGCTAATGGAGCGCAGAATCAGAGTCAGAGAGCCTCGCAGGGGAGTTCAGAGTCAGAGTGCCTCACAAGTCAGGAGAATGCTAATAAGGAATGCTAAAGGTGTCCAGAGTCAGAATGCCCTGGCGAGAGAGGAGAATGCTAGGGGAGTTCAGAGTCAGAGAGCCTCGCAAGAGAGGAGAGTGCTAATGAGGAATGCTAATGGCATCCATATTCAGAGTCAGAATACACTGGCGAGAGAGGAGAATGCTATTGGAGTTCAGAGTCAGAGAGCCTCACAAGTGAGGAGAATGCTAATAAGGAATGCTAATGGTGTCCAGAGTCAGAATACCCTGGCGAGAGAAGAGAATTCTAGGGGAGTTCAGAGTCAGAGAGCCTTGCAAGAGAAAAGAATGCTATTGGAGTTCAGAGTCAGAGAGCCTCAAGAGAGGAGTATGCTAGTGAGGAATGCTAATAGTGTCCAGAGTCAGAGTCAGAATACCCTTGCAAGAAAGGAGAATGGTAGTGGAGTTTAGGAATACCCAAACGAGTCATGAGAATGCTAATGGGGTTTTAGAGTCAGACAGTTAATACCCCAATGAAAGTGGGTAAATCTAATGGCGTTTATAAGATAATGAATACCTCGGTAAGACGGATAATACCCCAGCTTGAGAGGGGAATGCTAATGCTAATGCTAATGGCTGTTAGGAGTCAGAGAGAATACCCCAGCTTGAAAGGGAAATGCTAATGCTAATGCTAATGGATATTAGGAGTCAGAGAGAATACCCCAGCTTGAGAGGGGAATGCTAATGGCTGTTAGGAGTCAGAGAGAATACCCCAGCTTGAAAGGGGAATGCTAATGGCTGTTAGGAGTCAGAAAGAATACCGCAGCTTGAAAGGGGAATGCTAATGCTAATGGCTGTTAGGAGTCAGAGAGAATACCCCAGTTTGAGAGGGGAATGCTAATGCTAATGCTAATGGCTGTTAGGAGTTAGAGAGAATACCCCAGCTTGAATGCTAATGCTAATGATGATGCATCATTACCTTTCTGTAGCACCAGGATTGATTAAAGAGGAGGGCCTTTCATGAATAGTAAAATGCAATTTCCCAGTAATATACAAGGATGATGATACAGTAACGGGGATACAGTGACACATAATGAGACTGGTGTAGCTACAGTATGTGCTTATATTAGGGTCAGCATCACCGAGGAATGAACACTGCTGCATGTCAGCATCACAGAGGAGTGGATACTGGTGAATTTGAGCATCACAGAGGAGTGGATACTGGTGAATTTGAGCATCACAGAGGAGTGAATACTGCTGCATGTCAGCATCACTGAGGAGTGGATACTGCTGCATGTCAGCATCACTGAGGAGTGAACACTGGTGAATGTCAGCGTCATTTGAGGAGTGGATACTGGTGAATGTCAGCATCACTGAGGAGTGAATACTGCTGCATGTAAGTGTCACCGAGGAGTGAACACTGGTGAATGTCAGCATCACCGAGGAATGAATACTGCTGAATGTCAGCATCACAGAGGAGTGAACACTGGTGAATGTCAGCATCACAGAGGAGTGAACAATAGTGAATGTTAGCATCACTGAGGAGTGAACACTGGTGAATGTCAGCATCACCGAGGAGTGAGTACTGGTGAATGTCAGCGTCACTGAGGAGTGAATACTGGTGAATGTCAGCACATTTCCATTCAAAACTCCAGAAGTGTCCGCACATTAATCCCTGCGTGATCTGTGGTTCTTTTGCCATCTCATGTGCTCAGGATCTGGCTCCAGTGTGACCCCACCTGCTGCACACTGTTTACAGCTGCGTGGTGACACAGCGTAATTCCCCGCTAAGATGGGGTTATTAGCTAGAGCAGCAAATGGCAGTTTGATCTTCCTTATCGCAGTATGCCGTGTGTGTTTGTGTTTCTGTCTGTAACTTAATCCTAGGCTAGAAAAACAGCTGATATGGGATAATGGTAATTTGTTTAGGTTCTCATATTATTTGTGCACGCGCAAAACCCTTCCTGTTGTCTTGCTTTTCCCAAAACATTCAATCAGACAATAGCTAGAGGCCATTCATGTAGCTGACCTACAATGAGAATATTAATAATAATAGTAATAATAATAATAACAATAATAATATATTTTATTTAAAGGTGCCTTTCTAGCACCCAAGGACACTGTACAAGAAAGCATAAGCAACACTGGTTGATCCTGTGAGTTAATGTGTAACTACACAAGGAGTAATAAGGTGTTATTTGTACAGCATGTATAAGCTGACGGCCTGACAATCAGCATGGGCGGAGGGGGGGGGGTCATAATTACACTGCTAACCGTGTGCCCCCAGTAGCATGCGACCCTCGGCTTTTGTGGGTGGCCTGGCGCCAGGAACACCTTTGAGTTCCAGAACAGGCCACAAATGTTCTTTAGAGGTTGGAGTGACCTTCCTCACTCAGGACTCAGAAACCTGATCTTGAAAAGGGGGGAAAATGGAAGTGCTCGTAGGAGAACAAAGATACGCAGGATCGGTCCGTCACGTTAAAAGCTGCAGCAGAATGCCTCAGTGCTTAGCCAACTAGCGTGAAACTCTCGTCTGCACAACGCTCATGCTCATTTTATCGCTACAGAAAGTGTGGCCGAGGGGGACTTATTCTCTATGCAGCAATCCGGCTAGTTATACATTTAAGGAGGGGCGATTTTCATCCCCGGAATAGCTTAACCCTAACAAGTGAGAGTATCGGGAGGTAGATGGAAGTGTAAATTGCGATTCCCGCCTCGAAACCTCCTCAAATAGCCACACGTGGATGAGAGTATGCTACTTTTTACCCCGGGCTCAGATAGCCGCACATGCTGGACGTGTCGTCAAAGGCAGCATGACGCCACGTGTCACCACGCTGAGCCGTGCTGGCGGACCAGGACGGGTCCTCCCCAGGCCATCTGAACCAGCAATCCCTTCAGCTCCCAACTTCCAGAGTGCTGGTTCTTTTTGAGGGAAAGGGATACCTCGTGCAGGTCGGGGAGTCACACGCACTCATAATTAGAGCAAACAGGACCGTGTGCTTTGAGAGTGTTTCCCACACACCCGTTTGCATGTGCTTTCACCAGAAAGAGGCACGCTTAATGCTGACCTTTACAGCCTTCACACTCTTCATATCACTTGTCCGATGTGGGAAATCTCATTGCATCCCCACAGAGTGCCCCCTGCATTTATAATGGGACAGAGAATCTCTGGCTGGTTGTGCAAAATTGAGTTACACCATCACCTGTTGGAGGGGGGCGAGGAGGGGCGAGGAGGGGGGTGACGTAGGGGGCGAGGAGGGGAGATGCTGAGACAGACTTGCTTGGGGGGGAGCTTGGGGGGGGCAAGTTTGTGCCTGCAGCCATTCTGGCCTTTTTATGAGGTCAAGCCAATGAAACAGCTGGTTGGCTGTGAAATAAACTGTATATAATAAATCAGGAAGGAGTCAAGTCCATCCACACACGAGACGGAAGTGCGAAAGTGTGCCACGGGCACTCCATGTTCCTCTTTCCCCGGAAGGAACACAGCCCAGGAATGCAGACTAATTGCATTACACCAGATCAATTTCTGGAGTAGAACAGCGATCTTTCTCTGAGAAGCAAGCTGGGCACTGGTTATTCAGAAAGAGTAACGAGACCTGCCCTTCATCCGTGATTATTGGGGGCCTGGGAATCTAGCGCTAGCCTGCGTACTGCTGTTCTCTCTCTCTCTTGCACACACACACACACACACACACACACTTTTGTTTTCATACCTGTGTGGGACCGTCCTTCCAATTCTATGAGAAAACCCTAACCCCAATAATGAAACCTTAACCCCTAGCCAGCTCTAGCCTCAACTATGAGGAACCAAATAAAATACAAGACTTTTGGCATTTTTAGTTTTTTGATTGCAGACATAGATTTTAATAAAATCGAGTTTCCCGTTGTGGAGGCTGAAAAATTGGTCCCCACGACATCAAACTAACAGGCTTTTGTCAAATTGTTGAGACATTCGGTCCCCACAATTTAATATATACATGACCTACACACAAGCACACAGACACCCCCACACACAAACAAACACACACACACAATGAATCCATCGATCAATACAGTACCATCCACGGGAGGACAGGCATAAAACACGGAGTGAGGAGCTGGCGGGTGTGAGCCCATAAAGCAGGCAGATTACTGCGCCGTACGCCATCAGCCGCGACTCACTGCTCACCTTACATGTTGCAGATCTTTTGATATGTCCGTCACATTAAGGTATTTTGCATGTTAAATGTTTAACATTAACATAAACATTGAGTTTGCGATTTAGGTGAGTTTAAAATGCACAATTTTAAAGTATGGCATCCTCAAGTGTGTTTTTCTCAAAGCTATGAGGCATGTGTTAAAATAACACGAAATGCACTGTGTTACGACTCAGTTGGGGGGCGGGCTGGGCGGGATTTGGGCGGCGGGGGGGCTTTGAGGTGATGTATACATGAAATTTGACATATGTGTGTATTTCGTGTAAGTGTTGTAACTGGTGTGTGTGAAAGCTTAATTAAGACATAAGTGCACTGCACATAATGGGGTAAGTGGTTGCATAACGGAATTTCACCTCAAATGCCCCAAGAGGAAGGAGGAGCCTCTGGACAGCTCCGGCACGTGGGCAGGGCGTTCTGGGGACTAAACTAGACTAGCAAGCTCATGAGGGCATATCTCCAGTGTCTGTGCTGAATGGTCATAAGACTGGTGGTGTTCATCTCTCACTGGCTCCCCAAAGTCTTCACTGTCACTGCTAAATTGCCATGGACAGTTTTACTGGAGCAATTTGAGTTGAGTAGCTCCTTCGAGGGGACAATGCCGGGGTCCCTCCTGGGATTTGAAACCAGCAACACCTTCATTTCACTTGGCTACTTAGGAGCAGCATTCGTCCAAATACACATAGCTTAGAATGCCACCCAATTTTAACAGCCGGGTGTTTTACTCGAGCGATTCAGGTTAAATATCTCCCTTAAAGGTACAACAGCAGGGTCTCTCCCGGGACCGGAACTGGCAAAGTGTCTCTAAAAGAGCTGGTCTCCCCGGGGTCTACTGCCCCATAAACCCCTAGGAGACCACTGGCTGAGGAGTACAGTTTGCATCCAGAGAGCTGGTGTCACCATATCTATAGAGGCAAAAACCAGATTTTAAACCCATAAAATCAGTAACTTTCCTCACTACACTTTTACAAATGATACTCATTATTTTTTGTAAAACACTTATGGTGGTACGCAGGGTGTCACAGCATGGCTCGAACCCGTGCCCAGAATATTCGTGTTCTTTAAGAGCTGCTGCCACGGTTTATTAAGACCTCTGATTCCCAGGGTATTTTCCTCGTCACCCAGCTGGGCAGGTGGCTGTTGACAGCGGATGACTGGGTGACTGGAAACACCCAACGCTGACAGGAGATTATTAATAAGAGGCTTTGGCCTGTTCAGGAGTCAGACGCCCAGTCTGAGTCGCTGGTCACTGCTGTTCTCTCTGACTATCTGTCTATCTAACCTCATTCCCAGCTGGCATCATCTGCAGAAGCCGCCATGCATCTGAGGGAGCTGGAATTAAATGACTGGGAAAAACATTATCTAAGAAAATCACTATTAAGGTTGTTTTGCCCAGTGACATAGGGCCTTAATAATAAAGAATGTTTGCTTTAATCACAAGAACTCTGATGAAGTAGAAATGTGTTTGATCTCAGGCCTGCCGGTACTGGGATGACTGAGCGCCCTTCTTTGTAGGAGCAGCTCAGATCGCTCTACAAACGTCAGCCCACTGTGGGACATCTTCGCAGGCTAACATGATTCCCGGGCGGCTTTGCTCTGCCTACCTTCTCCTCTACTCTAAGCGATCTGTAGGATTCCACCAGCCTCTGCCTTTTACACATAGATGTTTCATTTCAGTTAAAAACCTCGGAAACTGTGCTTGAGAAGCCAGTTATTCTTTTCATTAATTTCTCTCATGTCCTGAACAGCGTCCAAAAGACAGTGTCAGAGAAAGCTTCCCGCTTAAATGTGTCAGACACCAATACCAGATGTAAACTGACTTAATTGTATCAGTGACTATACAGAGAAGGGCTCCTGAAACATATTAGCAGAATATGTCCCACATTAAAGGTGTCATAACATCATAAATGAGTCACTTAATGCACAGTGCTCTCATATTCATTCATTGTGATTGTGTCAGATGGAAACGCATAACTCATGTTTCACACTGTTTATGTTAAATCTGAGCTGTTTGTAAACGACTGGCTATCTGAAATAAAACTAAATATGACAACTGTAATAGTGGCAGAGAAAGAGGCTCGATAGACCCAGAAAGGTGAGCTCTCCGCTTTAAGACAAACAGGCCCTTCAGGAATCGACCCCAAAGCCGTTAAACCATCAGAGATGCGTCCCCCGTGATGTAAGCCATCTGCGGCACGGCGGAGATGTTTGCCATTTACCTTCTAAGCAACACGTCCTCCACAGTCCCGAGTGGGTCATGACCTCCTCGTTCTTCTTACTCGTCTCATTTTCGCTGACTGTTTTAGTCTTGCACACGCCACGTGAGTAGAGCCAGTAGTCCGTGCCCACCGCTATAGTCATCAGGCTGAAGGCAGCAAAGGCGCCCACCGTAGTCAGTAACATCTGCACTCCGCGGTCAAACAGAGCCATGTTTCTGCATTCCATTAAAGGGGGCCCCTTTCCTCTTGATGTGCAGGAAATAAATATTTGAAAGTTGATGGGGCCAAAGTGAGCTAAGAAAGCAGGATCATTTTGGTCGGATGACCAGGGAAGCACTCCGGTTGGCAGGGAAGCTTACGGGCGCCTTGGGGGGGAATGCCCAGCAAAGGAACCGAAGAAGGGAGTCCGGGAGCCGGGCTGATGGGGCGGCCCGCTGATTCCAAAATATATGCGTTTCTGCCACTTAAGAAAAGCTAAGAGCCTCGCTACCGATGCTGTGCCACCGTCGGAGAGCTGCTCTCAATAGGAAGCCCACGGCATGTGTATTTACGGGAGACGCAGAAGTTTAAGCGAAGCCTGATGCCTACAGGTCGAGCAAAATGCACTTATCGGTCGGTTAACGAGGTTTGGAGCAAAACGTCGCCCAGTTTGTTCTTAACCTGAAGAGTGTGAGAAAGGCGCATAGGACGCCGCTGGCCCGTTACGGTGCGCTGGATCGCGGCTTGGGGGGGCGGCTGGGGGGCGGCGGGCGCCTTAGACTAACCACTGGGCTGCATAGGCTACAATTCACCCAACACGTCAATATTTTCAAATAATTAATTATAATACTGGTTTGCAAGACTATGATGCTATATGCACTGATATTTCAACCTGACTGATCATCTAGTGATTTGGTCTGTGTCCGCCTCTATTTCATGGCAAAGGAAAAGGCTGGGAGATGAAGAAGGACCGGGGAATCTGAACAGTGATAACCTTATAGAAAAAGGACAAATGCACAGTTATTGGGAAAGGTTCGGTAAAAGCAAATCGAAAGTAATCTTCGGGATTAATACTGCTCTAGTTAATTAGGTATGACGAGCCGCACATCGATTTATCAAATTAAACCAACGACGGATGAAGAAATCAACGCACAGAAACACGGGAAATAAAATGGGATAAATTAAGTCGATTTCAAAACAAACAAACAAACAACCTCTATTTTTCCTTTTTCCTAAAATTTTGATCTCCAGTTTCCATATGTAGCCCCTAGCTGCTGGGAGATTTCCGCCGAAAATGGGAAGCTGGTATCGGACGAGCAGCCGTGGATGGTGCGGGGAACGCGCGGTGCATCCAGCGAAGCAAGCCGAGCATCACTCGGCATGGAGCCGGGGCGAGGATGCCTGTAGCGCTCGGGTACCCGGATCCGCGGCAGTGCGATCACAGCCAGCGCCGACCCGCTCGCACAGCCCCTTCGCCATGGAAAATAAGGCTCTTCATAAATGGAACTGAAAATGGAAAAAGTCAAAATGGCATAATCCTTCGCCGAGACGCGCCTTCCTCTCCATGCGCGCTGGGATGTAAGTGCAGAGCTCGGGAGGGGGGTGGATGGTGGGAGGTGGATGTAGGGAAAAAATGATACAAGCGGAATAAAAGATGCTATAAAAGAGCCCCGGAGCGGCGGAGGGGCGGCAGGTCCGCGCTGCGGCTCACATCCAGGCTCCCCGAGACGCGCCGAGGCTCGCTCCGGGCTTCCTGCGCCTTATTCCGGGCGGAGGAGCTTGTTGCTGGAAGGATATGGGAGATTTTAATGGTATTTCTTAGGGGAGGAGGGCGCGGGTGAGGTAGGGGGCTGGTGCTCTCTGTCTACCAGCGGAAGGGGGTTGGGGACTGTCAGTGAGCTGAAGAGGAAGAGGCTCATTTATTTGTAACTATATATTCTACACCAGGGTGGATGCGCTCATGTCTGTATATTTGTATTAGAAATCAATTTAACAACCCCCAAATGTACAGGACTATCGCCTATTTTTGCGTATCTCTCCTTTCTTATTCTATTTTTCCTAATTTCAGACTGCTGTGCAGTTCTTATTAGATGCCTTTCGTCACAGAAACCATTGGATTCTAATTGCCCGTGATTTCTGAATACTTTGCCATCCCCTATTGTTTGATTTACTTTGATGATATCAGTAGCACATCCCCCCCTTACGATTATGATCGCCTCTCAGAATGCCTCATGAAATATTTCAGCCACATATCTGAGAAGCGTCTTGCATTGGCGAGGAATCGCACACGAACGCACATTAGCTTTATTTTCATGCCGCACATAAATGAGCCGTATCTCCGCGCACTGCCTATACGGCCAGTTATTCCTGCCCTTTGAGCTCAGCACAGCACGCAGAAATGGTGCCGGCCAAGTCCGCCAGCGCGGTGTCCTTGTGCGGTGCTGAAGCGGACAGCTCCCCAGCGCTGCCCTCAAAGGCAGTCCTGTGTCGCCCCCTGCTGGCCATATCTAGCGTTTTCGCTTCTCACCAAAGCCTGTTTCCGGCTAAAGATAACCAAAATTCCTGTCCGTATCCTTACCTTGTCCTTTATACAAAAGTATAACTGTATTGCTCAATGTGTCGCTTCATTCGTTTATGGCGTATAGGCCTACACCTCTCTGTACTGCACTGTACTCATTCCATTCATTTTATAGTTTTATAGTTTCCCCACAGCACCTCCAGCCAAGATTCAGCAAAAACGCCGCAAGTTTATTTGTAACAATTCCAGAATATAATTCAACACAGATTCAACACTGGTTTGCATTTAACGGCATGTTCTGTGCTACTTCAGAAATATCTTATTTACTTCTGCTAGAGCATTTTGACACTAAGAGTTGCTATAGTGACTGGAAGTGGAGGTTGAACCCTGAGCTTCTGCAGTGATTCTACCCTTGTTATCTGGTCGAGGAGTTCAGGTGTTTCTCGCTTAGCGTTCTGTGCTTAACCAGTCACACCTGGGGTGTGAATACCACTTAGGAGAGAACGGGTCAGAGGCTGGAGTGAGGAGCAGGCAGGTGGCACGCAAAGGCACGGGCTGTATTTTGAGTGATTTGGAAGGGCAGAGATGCCATGTAGAAAAGCCAAACCATTTAAAGCTAACATAACTGAAGGACCTGGTTCTGGAAAAAAGCTCCTTTGCTAATGTCCCTTTATTCGAGGATATTGGGGCTATAACGGATTGTGATTAATGTTCTCACAGTTAGTTACTCACTTTTAGACAAGGCAGCGGGTGTCAGGGGTTAGTACAGTTCCGGAGCGGCCCCTCCCACATGCCAGGGCCTTTGCCCCCCGCCCCAAGGCCAAGAGCCCAAAGACTGCTGGAAATGGGAGACCAAGGGGATGTGAGCTGCTGACTGGACGGCCAGCCCCAGGAGGAGGTGGGACTGAAAGCTGATCCATCTGCAGAGGACTGGAGAACCTGAACCAGGAAGCTAAAGGGGCAAGAACACATGGAGACCCAACACAGCAACTGGCCAACCAGAAGCCCAAAATAGCAGTTATGGCCAACCATGAACTCCAAGGAACTCCATCCCACCAAGCCAGGACCCGCTGAGTACTGACAGATAACGGGGAAAACAAAAACGAAACCAGAACCTCTGTCCGGGTAGCTGTTGAGCCCACTGCTCTAAGAGCAATGCTGGTTGTCCAGCGACAAGCACCGCTCGCTGGTTTGCTAGGGCCACCTGCTGGTGCAGCAAATGACTGCATTTCATATTTGTGGCTTTCTTTCTACAGATCAGCTGCAGTGCAAATTGGACAAAAATCCGCAAATAAACAGAAGAGAAGTCACAAATGTGGCTTGACCCACAGACAGACGGGGAGTGATCCGCAAAAGTGCAAAACATGTTTCACGTGAGCAAATCGCTCTGTATTGTTGTGGATAGGATTTTACACAACCAAAATAAAAAATATGTGAAGGCAGATGAGTAAATATTTCTCGATTATGGTACATATTTGTGAATTGTCTTCTGTGGGTTACACACGAGTCCAATAAAAATGTCCATACACTTTGAGCATCTCGGCTCATTTGATGATGTCTCACGTGACGTTTCAGCCAGCGGCTCAGGGGTGTTGCTACAAGTCTGGGATGTAGCCATAGGAGGCTGTAGTGCATGGGCAGCTCGAGGGGGAGGGGCTTTTTAACCCCAGCTCTCTATCAGTGCCATTGATATAGAGCTGTGTATTTTCTGTAAATGATTAGAATTGTTTGTGATAAAAATTGGACATTGTCGTTTGAGTTTTGTTCTGAAAAGAAACCGGCTTCTCCGGTTAGCTTTTGCTTTGCGACGGGGCCTTGCTCAGGGGCCAAGTGGTTGTCTAATTATTTTTTGAAGGCCAGGACTCAAACCGACATCTTCCTGGTGACAGACACACAGGCCTAAGCAACACAGGAGCCCCATCTCAGCTCGCAGCCACTCTTAGAGTTACCACTGACTGTCATACAGCTATGGTCACGGATCCTTGATAGCAGGGGTCAGACAAGCCCATTGAGACATTCTGACAATTCCACACCCAGCCTCAGTTATGCAGACCTATGTACCCTAAAAAATCCATCCATCCATCCATTTTCCCACCCGCTTATCCTATCAGGGTCACGGGGGTCTATGCCGGAAGCCCCTAGAAAATGCTGCAGCAAAGTTCTCTCTTTGAGCACCAGGTGACTGGCCCAAAAGTAGAGCTTCCACTGCTCGCATGCCTTATTATCACGAAATTCTAAAGCTGTTTTATGTGCAAGCAGTAGTCAGTAGGGGGCGCCACTGCTGCTGAATTGACATGTATTGTATGATAGTTCCATTGTTTTATTAAGTGTCATTATGACAAATTGTGTTATTTAGTATCAGGGTTAAATGTTTTTTATGTTTTATATTTAAAAACAGAACAAAAATTGTATGTCCTCGTGCCACGCAAACATCGTTCCTGCTCTTGTCCAAATGCCCTTAGCAACTGAGACATTATGATTGTGTTATGATATGATTTTGCTGAGCTGACCAGTGCTTGCTGCAGGTTATCACCAGGTCTAAAGGCACAAAGCCCCCCCGCTAATCTGAGCCCCCCCACTCCTCAGAGCGCCCCGACTTAACCGAGCCTCCCCACTCCTCAGAGCCCCCCACTTTTCCGAGCCCCCCCACTTCTCAGATCCCCCCACTTATCCGAGCCTCCCCACTCCTCAGAGCCCCCCCCCCTATCACAGCCCCCCCCCCTCCCCCCCCCCCCCCCCCACCCCCACCCCCCGCCACCCCCCCCCCCCCCCCGCCCACCCCCCCCCCCCCCCCCCCCCCCCACCCCCCCCCCCCCCCCCACACCCCCACCCACCCGCCCACCACACCAACACCCCCCCCACCC
>JAODKM010000043.1:9367019-9390829 GCA_026780845.1 Petrocephalus sullivani
CGGCGACGCCCCCCACAGCGCAGGGCGCCCCCCCCCGTCCTTTGCTGCATGAGCCAGCAGGAGGGTGTGACCGCCCCCCCCCCCCCCCCCCCAACCCAGCAAAGAAGCTTCAGGACGTGGAAAAAATGGATGAACCAATAAGTACGGCAACAGGGGCTTAGTGGTTAATATCCGCCTGGAGATACTTCTCTTACGGCGTTATTTAATGCCACCTCACCCATGCTACTATTTTACAGAGTTTGCCATTTTGCCCCTTTTAAAATCATGTGGTCTGATTTAAAACTGGTTTTCAGAATAAATACTCTTTTCGTTTCCCGCATTACAAAAGTTAAGGTAAGTGAAATTCACGATGGTAGTGGCACAGTTTAGCGGTGTGATTTGTACAGACACCCCCACCGAATTTTGCTTCTGGGTGGGTGTGGCCTCACCTGCCACAAAGCTGATGGCAGGGCCCTGCCTCCAGCGATGGCAGCCAGCATCCACAGCGGCCGGCCTATAGGAAGCAAATATGTAAATTAGGAGGCGGGCCTGTGACGCTGACGGTGGGTGTGGCCTCACCTGCCACAAAGCTGATGGCAGGGCCCTGCCTGCAGCGATGGCAGCCAGCATCCACAGCGGCCGGCCTATAGGAAGCAAATATGTAAATTAGGGGGCGGGCCTGTGACGCTGACGGCGCCTCCCATTCGTCAACCTGTTTTCAGCCTGTAGCTGGGGTCCTGGTCCTGTCGCAAGGAGCGCGGCCGTACCCGGAAAGCGTGTGCCAGTACGGAGCGAGGGGACTCCCCATTCCCTCTGTCTCATCCCCGATCATCCGCATGGCACTGCAGGGCTGTCCAGAGGCCCAGCCTGGCCTGTGCGACCTCGCTTCTGGGAGGAAACGTTTATGCAGAGGGAGGCTGTCTGCTGATTTCTATCTCGAAATTTGGGGCAGCGGAGCCGGCTAATTAAGGGCACTTGAATAAGTGTGAGAGTGATTCTGCTGGTGTAAGTGTAAGTGGTGTAATGGCCGTCTGATAGGCAGTACAGGGAAAATGTCATTAGACGCACAGAGGTCCTATGTGGCCGCCGGGTCTGGCCAGATATCTGCCTGTCTGTGTGACGTACTCAAACTCAAAACAAGGAAACGGCAATGTGTGTTCACCTTCCGATTATTTGTCTACATCTGAGATGCTTTAAGGAATCTGTTTGACAATGTCTTCTACGGATGTAACAGAAATGTCTATTTCCTGCACGCTCCATAGGGTTTGGGAGTCACTGCTGTATCAGGAATCTCCTTTAGGCAATGCAGGGCCTCGCATGCTACAAAGTCACTCGTTTGTTTTGTGTTCCTGGCAGCGACCGCACGGCCAAAGACATCTGCAGAGCCGTATCGAGAGCAGAAGCAGGCCACACTTCCTTCTCTCAGTTCCTCATGTGCATCACCGAAGCAGAACGCGGCAGCCCAGCCCCACGGCCACCTCTCGAAAGGCACGGCCGGACCATGTGGCAGTCTCCTTCATGTTAGGAGGTGTCCGTTTGGGAAAGGAACTCATAGGATGCAAAAGCGCAGGCCGACCGTCTGGCTGCTGAACAGCGAGGAGCCAACTGGCTCTAAAATCAATATCAACTGAACAGATTAGGCTGCTGTGCCTGTTTTTTTGGATTAAAAAAAACATAATTAACTACATGAATGTAATTAATTGAGAGTCAGTCAACAAACCCTGCTGCTATCCAGTTTGCCCTAGAGTTTGGGAAGGAAGGTGCCCCCCCCTCCTCATCCCAGCAGCCGCAGGGTGACTTATCCGGACACAGACGCTGCTGTCCAGCCCCGGCTCTTTCAGAGTGATAAGAGCTGTTCCGATAACCGGAGCTTTGCAATCAGACGTCACCTCCAAGCGGCTCTGATCACCTCGCAGACTAATCTCCCTTCTCATCTGTCTCTTTTTCTAGCAAGTACAGTCCACCGTCAGGAGACCGGCTTTGAGCTCTCAGAACTGATATACTACATGTATTTATTTTGTTGGATCTCTATTCAACTTTGATTATCTTTGCAGGGGACAGATATATAAAGGAGAATGGTCTGACTTTCCACACAGGCGGAGAGGAACAAAACTCCCCCGGGAAAGGTCCATCAGGACAGACTGGCACGGAGCAGGCAGGACGTCTTTCTGCAGAGCGATCGATAGAGGATTTTCTGTTGCAGGGGCTTGCTTATCTCTCTCAACCCGCCAACTGCTCTAAACTAGCTCGGCTGGTCGGCAGATCCTTCATAAATCGAGAGGACTTTTCCCCAGGGCAGGCGATGCTTTGCACACAGAAGCAGAGATTCTTGAAAAGAGATTCCTGAAGCCGGGAAGATGTTTTTTTTCTTGTACGAATGGAATGGGGAAGCAGGAGGCCGGGAGAGTCCACGGGCCCCCGTAGCATAAAGGTCACGTGACATAGAAATGTACAGCAGTCCCTGAGTGCCCGAGACCCTCGCACAGATAATGCGGCTCTTACTATGAGGATGCAAAATACATTGTCTGCAATATGGTGACTGTATGGTTAATTTCTGACATTTGCTGTATAAGTTTCATGACACTGAGAACTGCTATGTCAAAGCGGTCTGGCCGGTAGAGATTAATGACATAATGTTGAGGGCTCACGTCGGAATCACTTTGCCAGTGCTAGGATTCGACCTGCGCCCTTCTGATAACAGGTAGAGTGTCCTGTCCTGCTGAGCCACACACCGCACCATGCACCATACCTGGGCTGCTCTTAGCTGGGCCTGGAAATGGCCTTTCTGGTGGCTTTGGGATTAGACACGGAAGTGGAAGCTATGCTGTAGGCAGGGGAACAAAGGGTAGCATGAGGCAGGGGTTCGAGGATGGACATGGTATTGGCCTCGAAAAAGCAGGCAAATTATACAGCGAGTCCCGTCACATACAGGTAGGATGTTTGTTTCTCCTGTGACTCCTTGGTCTTCAGTCAGGTCTTGGATTTTTCCCTAGAGGATTAAGCTGCTGTTTATATAATATCACTGTGAATGAGTGGACTGGCAGGAACCGGGCCGGGCGGTACTGCCTTTGGCCCAGAAGAACAGCCATTCGGTGGGCAACCTTTCCGGGCCACCGTCCTTGGCGACCCAGGCGGTGAGATGGCGCGTGGTCCGAAAGAGGGGTCCACAGCGAGAAGAATATTACCCCCGCACGACGAAGATGGAGATCGCTGGTTTGGTCTGAAGTAAATGATGGTCTTTTTGGTTTACTGCGTAACGGAAAACGGCGAGGTGAAGGTCCGTTCAAGACAGACGAGCTCCAGCACACGCTGCCATGTCCAGAAGCCAGAGTTCAACATTTTACTGCAGAAAATGTTATTATTCTAATAACTGTGAGAGAGGGAAGCCAACTATTCCAGAATTAACAGGGGAATAAAATGTCTGACGGTTCACTGTTTAAATTCTGTTTCTAAATAGCTTGTGGGATTTTTAAGGAACAAAGCCTTGACTTAATGTGATCCAGAGACCAGGAGAATTGATTAACCGGTGTGCCTCACTGCTGCAGCCTGAGGAGGCGAGCGGAACACGTCCCGGACCGCGAGTGTCTCCGCCGCGGGCCGCTTTGGCAGCCGCGCTTTGCCATTTCTATCGTTCAGCAGAACATTTAATGCCACTTTCACAACCCAGCTTCTTGGGAATTAGCGCAGCGAGCGGCCCTAATAATCTCACCGTCAGACAGCGGCACGGGGGGGCCGTGAGGGAGGGAAAACAAGCAAAAGGGGAAGTTAAACAGATGATGAAATTAAGAGCATAAGAAGGAGCCTTTTTCAAAGCTGCTCGGCAGGATGCAGACGTGACGGTGAGAACTGGTCACCTCCGTCAAACGCCGGACGGCCCCCGCGGAGGCGGCATGACCTTCCACTCCGGAGGAACACAGTGGGCTCCTTAATCGCAATCTAATTACGGAAATCTGGTTTTCCAATCATAAGACGACTTCTGGCCTGAGCACGTGGCAGCTGTACACTGCCTGTAACGTCGCTGATACCATGGCCCGTTTGCTCAGGCTATCGGAATCATCTTCGTGTACAGGACTGTGCTCAAGTCTTAGTCAGTCAAAGAAAATGTTTAAATAATCTTCATGTTGGTGCAAAATCATGATATTGTGCATTAGTTTAGCCAATTCAAACCCCCCGATAACATGTGCTCCTAAAGTCACCCCAGTATCTGCACCAGCCATCCGATACACCCATATATTATTTGACACGACCATTAGCACACCTAGTAAGGCTAATCAATTCCTCATTTACTGTTTAAACTAATTTAGTTAACTCATTAAGTGAGCTGCCGATGACATTTAACAATTACATGGAATGGCTCTGGTCCCCATGAGGACAGGTTTGGGACCTGAGGCGGTTCATCTAGCCCTCCAAAAAGGTATCAGTGACTTTCCGCAGAACAGAAGAAATTCTTGTTAGCTTTTATTATGTTACTCTTAATTTGCACGTGTTCTAATGTTAAATCGTGTTTCTTTCCCCCAGCAAATACAGACTTACTACCCAAATAGCTATAAACATTTTCTTCAACCACCTAAGACTTTTGCACAGTATTATATAGTTTTTGAGCATTTTATTTTGAATAAATTGATAAAACTGTTTGACTTTCATTTTCAGCAGATTTGGGAACAGACTGGTCACGTTCCAGAGGACACACGGTCACGGTCTGTCACTAAAGCAAAGCGCCCTTTTTGACTAAACGTTTACAGAAAACTTCTGTGTGCAGATAAAGCTGAATTTGCATGCCATCTCTCTTAGTAGTAAATGAGTTGTGGTCAAGAAGGTGTGTATGAAAGGTCAGGCAGATGTGTGCAGCGTCTGAAGCAAAGTGAACATCTGTGCCTTCTGTACAGCCTTGTGGGACAGGCAGGTCACCCTGGGACATCACTGCCTGCCCTCGGGTCCTAGTCACACGTATCTTCTGAATAGTGCTGCATTGAATGCTAATGTTTTTGACCTGGCCTCCTCGCTGATACCTTCACTAGGCAAATGGCAGTGAAGGTCGACTCCCTTTCTCTTCTTTATAGCTCAGCGACACGCTGAGGGCTGAGGGCCAGCTAGCGCGCGGGGCAGTGGGTCGCCGGAGGATGCCAGGATGGAGGTGTATGGGCACGCCGCATTCGGGCGGGAGACGGCTAGGGCCGAGAGGCGTCAGGCGGGAAGCGAAGCTACAGCCTGTTAGGGATGTGGGCCGGGAGCCCGTCAGCTTATTAGAGAGGCCTTGTGCTGGTTTCGGATGGGCATAAGAGTCTGGGGTGTCGGTGATCTGCTCCCTAGCACAGAGACTGCAGACTTCACTTGCCTGTAATCTCACACGCGCGCAGGGGGTAATTACTGGGAAATGATAAATCCTTTAGTAAGGGGAGTAAGGGCTTCCTTCAGGGCAGCCTGTCAGTTCGCCCACCATACGGTACTATGCTGCACACTGCCTGCAGCATTCCACATATTTAACGTGTGCCCGGGACGGCCCGCCGGGTCGCACTGTAGCATCGCGTGTCCCTGGCACGGTGTGTCCCTGGCCTCACAGCCTGAACTTCCCAGGAGAGATTCCAGGCTCCATGTGACAGTGTGCTGCTCTTACGAAAGATGTTTGGATGGATTTGATTTATAATCAGAGGTTTTTCAAACGGAGGAGCACCTGCTAGCGGGGGACACAGACACAGCCGTCATCGCGGCTCTCAAAGCAGCCACAGTCATTATAAAGGGCGTAGTGCTTTTATTAACGCCCAACATCCCCTGGGACATTGGGCCTCTTCTGGTACCAGGGCTCTCTTTACACATTTACATACTCATTAGGTCAGTACCGCTAACAGGCGCTGAATGACCGCTACTCCTCTTATTTGCATTTACACATTAGTTAAAGTGGAGATTTTTAAAAGGCTTTATACCCAGGGTTATGGGACCACGAGCCACAGCCCGACGTTAATCCCGTTAGCCCCGCTTTGCAGCTAACATTGATCTAAGCACTATATCATGTATAATGTGACGGTCGCTTTATTAGATCCGCGCGGTATTTATCGGTATTTATCGGCGGTGCTCAGGTGGGCGCTCCAGCCCGGCGGCTCGGGGCACTAATGCGCTCCTTTCGGGCTTAATCACACCTAAAGCAGCCCGCTGGCATCCTCACATCCACATGCATTTCGTATAAAGCACGGCAATCGGCGTGTCAGAGATCACGGAAGGGCTCTGCCACATAAGGCAATGATAAAAGATATACTGATAATAACCATTAAAAAAATCGTTTGGCACCTTCTTAGTTATATTTAAGCATCTGGAAAAGTACAGCGTTATAAGTAATAACACATTGGGGTACAATCAAAAGCGAGCGACGGCGAAAGTACTTACTACTTATGCGCGCCGCATAAGACGTGCGTTTGCTCTGCGGGAGTTTGAATGGGACTCCGGCGCCTTACGTGCGCTGGTGCTGGAGGTGCTGGGGGTGCCGGGGTGCCGGAGGTGCTGGGAGTTCCGGAGGTGCCGGGGCAGAGCAGAAGCCCGTATTACTGTATATCCACGTGTGCCGCTGCTACTGCCCTGCACCACGGCGCGCTGAAATAAACAGACACTGTTTCACGGCCGCACGCAGCCGCTGTTTTGCGTCTTTGTAGCAAAAGAGAAAAGTTGAGCAACTATGTGCATATAACCCCCCTTATTTGGGTAGGGCGCAACGCCCCCCCCCCCCCCTCACTGCAGTACGCAGGGCATGCTTAATAAAAATACAACGCCCCCATCCAGCAGACAGGAAAACAGAGCCCCAGAAAATCCACTTTACCATGCAACCTCAAAAGGCTAGAGAGTCAAATGCCTTATATGATCATTTGAAGCAGGTCCATACATCAGACAGACGTTCTTTAGTGGGATCTTGTGGATTAAGACCTCATGGAAATGACCGTTTGATTGACATGTCGTGTAATCCCATGTAAAGATTGTTCTAACGACCATAAAGGTGTAATTTCCTCTCCAAAATACAGCAAGTTTGTCTGTGAAAGGAGTCAGTATTGAACCTTCTGTGGTTTCAGAGAGAGAGAAGGTGGTCTGTGCGGAGTGGGGCCCGAGGCCAATTTACAGGAAGTTAGAGGCACCCGAGCAGCATGGTGGAAGTTGGTGGCTTTTTCTCTTGACGTGTCTCTCTTACTCCGAATTACTCTTAATCTCTCCACAGACCCATCTTAATTCTGGAGTCATGTTACGCTCCCACACCTGTAGGCTGTATTCTGTGTTTCTTTTTTGTCAACATGTTTATTAGACATTTAATTCTTTTAGGTGTAAAATGGAGTTAACAATGAAAAGCATAGTGACTAAGATTGAAGAGTCCACCCTCTATGGCAGGGTGGCCAATCTTATCCAGAGCAGGCCGCAATGTGTGCGGTTTGTCACTGTAACTCCCTTATTAAATTACTAACTTATGCCAAATCCTGCATACGCGCCGGCCCTTTGCAGATAAGACTGCCCTGCTCTATCCCAGCTCTATGGTCTATGCAGCAGGTGTGACCCACTTACTGTAAGTCCATAGCTGGGTTTCTGTGGCTATGTGTTAGGATCTCTGCGGTCCTCAGCTGCACTTTCTGTCAATACCTGGGGCTGCCTGCTCAGCATGCCTGCTCCAAAGTGCAGTGCTTTTACACTGACAGAGTAGTTAGCAATAGCGATGATGCGGTCTGCGCAGTGCAGACTACAGTAGGCAGCTGAAGGGCCTAGGCGGAAGGTAACTGATTGCCCTGCACCCAGTGATGGCTGCAATATCACCAATCCTGCCACCTGCAATTTATGACAAATTTTCTCATGCTCTGCACAGATTACAGGCAGCAGTCTCGTCATTGCATGAAGTTGCATGTAGTTGCAGAATTTCTCTTGGGTACGCGTGCTTAGGTGAACAAAGATCCTGATGCTTCTAAATGAAATGGGAATATTTCTGCACTGAATATTATCTTCAAAGGTGAAGGGTGAAGGTTATTTATTGTCGTTGTTGACACCACAGCACACAGTCCACAACAACGAAATGTGTCCTCTGGCCCATATGTGACATTGTACCAAAGCAGTGGACAGCTAATGTAGCACCCAGGGAGCAGTGCTTGGGGCAGGACCTTGCTGGGGGTGTACAGTTGTGGCCTTGCTCTGAGCTGTTCCATCATGCAGGAATGCATTGGAGAAGCCACCTTATCAGTGCTCCATTGCGTTCTGCTTTAGCCTGGGGGTCGCACAGACGAAGGTTCATAAATGTGCTGCAGAAGGCCTCTTCTTTTGTGGTTTCTAGGTGAGAAGAGGCAGGACTGCCAGGTCGCCGCGGAAATTGAGCATCCAGCCCACAGTTACTTTTATCAAGTACCAGGAGCCTTTAGCCAGTATTGTGGGGAATGTATGAACATAACAAAGCTGGGGCAGGCTGAAGAGTGGTTAGCCAACCTGAGCACTGAGGATAAGTTTGACAGTGTAACTAATCAATGTGAAAAGTTAACGCCATAGAGAGCCAAACAGCGGCAGCAGGTCAGGTGCTCAGGGCGACGCAGGTCAGGTGCTCAGGGCGACGCAGGTCAGGTGCTCAGGCTGACGCAGGTCAGGTGCTCAGGGCGACGCAGGTCAGGTGCTCAGGGCGACGCAGGTCAGGTGCTCAGGCTGACACAGGACATACACTTTGCTCTGCTCAGATCAGAAACGCACCACTTTTTTTAATTCTGCCGAACGGAAACCAATTTTTTTTGGGGGGAAAGGTCTTATAGATTATGAAAAATAAAGATAAATCTCGAGAAATAAAATGGTTAAATTTTAGGTATATATTTTTCAAGATGTATTTTTTAATACAATTTAAAGGGAGGAGTTTCATAACTATGGTCCTTTAGACTTTTTTAATATAGTTCCTTAATTTCGAGTTAAATTTGCTAGTGAGATTATTATGGTGTGGCCGGAAAGTTAAACAAATGTAAATGAGTTAGTAGTTATGGCCCTGCATGGCTTCCTCTGCAGTGCTAGGCAGGTTTCGTGTCACCCTGTGTGGTGCTCTGGGGCTCATAAAGGGCCAGTTTCACCCATATGGGCATATATCGCTTTACAACTGAAGCTTCATGAAGGTGAGGAACGCCCGTTTTGTCTCTTGTTCTTGGTGCAGTGTTCTGCCTGTTAGTCCTCCCTGATTCCCCACCCTGAACACCATGCCCTGTTAGGCCTTCATCATTTCCCACCCTGAACACCGTGCCCTGTTAGGCCTTCCTCATTCCCCTCCCTGAACACTGTGTCCTGTTAGCCCTCCTTCATTTCCCACCCTGAACACCATGCCCTGTTAGTCCTCCCTCATTCCCCACCCTGAACACCATGCCCTGTTAGGCCTTCCTCATTTCCCACCCTGAACACCATGCCCTGTTAGGCCTTCCTCATTTCCCACCCTGAACACCATGCCCTTTGAATTATTCCTCCTTTTACAGATATCTGATGTGGGAAATGAGAGTCATCTGTAAAGTTACTGCAGGTGTTTGGCTTTAATCATTGCTGAGATCTACGGTATCCTGTAAGCATGCTCAGTGTTAACAGAGACTCCACCTTATGCTCTAACCACAGCTTCCGGGACCTTTTCGATCAGCTAGATTTCTGAGAAAAGCAGGCAAAATTTTTGCATGATAAGATGATGCCATAAAGTCACAATTTATTAAAACCAATGCCTTAAATATTTTGTCTATGATTGTTTTTATTTAATATTTTCACTATATTTTAGAAAGACTCCCATTTTAAAAGAGTTTTCTAGTTTGATTTGCGATAACCCCTGTGCTTCTGAACATACCTGCCATAACCCTGGCACTGTTGTACATTACACCCAACAGGACTCAGAATGATCTACAGGTATTATGGGGGGTGGGGGGGGGGGGGGGCCAATTTGGGGGGGTTTTTTCTGAATGCTTACTCAGAATTTTGTTTTTGGGCAAAAGCCACAAACTCACTAAAGTATTGCACAATAATTAATAATAATAATTATAATATAATAACCGCTTGGTTGCAGGGTTACTGTAACAGTCACTCGGGTGGGAAGGTCACTTTTCAGACCTTCGCCGTGCCTGAGAAGCATTTCGTCTGGATAATTAACGGCCATTGATGTAGCTTGTGGGTCATTAGGAGCCTTATGTTTCTCCATGAAGTTATGAGCTGGGAGACAAGCATGTGCGATGGGCTGGGAGATGAGTGTATGCGATGGGCTGGGAGATGAGTGTGTGTGCGATGGGCTGGGAGATGAGTGTGTGTGCAATCAGCTGGGAGATGAGTGTGTGTGCGATGGGCTGGGAGATGAGTGTGTGTGCGATGGGCTGGGAGATGAGTGTATGCGATGGGCTGGGAGATGAGTGTGTGCGATGGGCTGGGAGATGAGTGTGTGCGATGGGCTGGGAGATGAGTGTGTGTGCGATGGGCTTGGAGATGAGCGTGTGTGCGTTGGGCTGGGAGATGAGTGTGTGTGTGTGTGATGTGCTGGGAGATGAGCGTGTGTGCGATGGGCTGGGAGATGAGCGTGTGTGCGATGGGCTGGGAGATGAGTGTGTGCGATGGACTGGGAGATGAGTGTGTGTGTGATGGGCTGGGAGATGAGCGTGTGTGATGGGCTTGGAGATGAGTGTGTGTGTGTGATGGGCTGGGAGATGAGTGTGTGTGCGATGGGCTGGGAGATGAGTGTGTGAGATGGGCTGGGAGATGAGTGTGTGTGTGATTCTGCCACCAACTGCCACCATCCAGCATTAAAACAGAAATAGTTCAGCAAAGGCGTGAAAAGCCACTTCAGTGAATATGGGATTTAATGAGTCACAGGAGCGCTGAATGAGGACGGAGAGAAGCACGCAGGAGTGTACAGCTACAGAAATGCGTGGCCGGCGTTCCCGTGCCGCACGCAGGAGTGTACAGCTACAGAAATGCGTGGCCGGCGTTCCCGTGCCGCACGCAGGAGTGTACAGTTACAGAAATGCGTGGCCGGCGTTCCCGTGCCGCCTCTCGTTTTCCGGCCCCATTACGTCTCGGGGCGCTTTTTCTTCCTAGGCCAGAACATTTTATCTTACTCTCACTTAGTGTCAGACTTACTATCACTTTCAAGGTTGTCGCGTCTGCGCTAGAATGAAGTTTTTAAAAAGTCCCCGGTAGTTTAGCACATTTCACCGGAGCGCTGTCCTCCGCTATAGCGTCACTATGGGGGGGGCGGGGGCGCTGAGTGGGAAATGGCGCCGTGAAAGCAGCAGTCACAGGCACTGTGAAACACCCCCTCGCCTTACCAATACCCCTCATGCCAGTCACACAGAAGGTGTCATCATAGGCATGGGCGTAAATTACTTGCAACACCCTTAATAATCAGAACTGGCCCATACACCCCCCTCCCCCAAATAATCGTGTTGTCATGATGAATGGTGGGGGCCTCGGCTCCCCCAGTGTTCAATCCAGAGACAGCCCTTCGATCACAGATCTATTCCCTGTGAATTTCAGGAGTCTCTGGACCGTCTCGCCCGGGAACTTCTCTAGTTCCCGGTCACTTTTGTGTGTCGCTTTTCCACTTCCCTCCCAGTAGTACATTCTAACGAAAAGTAACTATTAAGGGTTCCAGAACTGCCTCTGAGGAAGTACAATCAGACTGAGTTCCTGCAGTGGGATCATGGCTGGTTTCGCACGACACATTTCAATGTTTAGCTACTGTGTTTTCCCCCAGAGTGATGGTTACTAATACAGCTTTCTAGCTGCGAAACCTAGTTATGGATTCTAACCCTTAATCCCCCAGGTACTGAACAGATTCAGATGCAGGACGCAGGCTGATTGCTTCACACTGGTAACGTGCACCTAGGCCTGCTCGAGAACGTCAGACCCAGACCTTATTGTGAAACAAGGCGCCAGATAGCGAGGCCTGATGCTAGCACTGATGCATGTGCGGATTGGCCAGTGGCGGGCCTCTTGGCTGACCATGGCCTGCCCACCTTGACAAAGCCGTAAGATGATGCAGTGTGGAATGACATCCTTTCTTCCAGAATGAGAATAAAAGCAGAGGAGAATACAAAAAAATCGATATTTGTATTTTTCTCTCCTCAAGGCTGAAAGACGAATCAAAAGGGTGCTGAGGAAACAGCAGCTTGATGCACAGTCCCTGGCCATTTGTTACTCTCCTCCTCAGATCTGCTCATCCTCTGTCATGGTCACGCCTCTGAGCCCCCTCCCCCCTGTCAGCCGTCGATATCGATCTCGCCCCTAAATCCGCTGAAATCTGAGCCGTGTCGCTCTCATTAGGAAACAGAGTCCACGGAGTCGTTCTCCGCGCCCTAAAAATGGTGCTGCCCCAGCGAGGGCGAAATCGGGCTCTTTGCCCTGATTGGTGCATGTGCCAGTTAAGCTCAGCTGGTAGAACATGAGTTGGGTCTAAGGGTGACTTTACCTCTTAGCGCGACTCCAGCCTCACTCATGCACTCACTGATGTCACCTACACCAGCGCTCCTCAGCCACGGGGTTGCAGGACGGTACAGGGCTGCACAGAAAGAATAAAAAAACGTAATTTTTTTTTTTCCATTTTATTGACTTTCTGAGTCTGCATGGTGTTTTATTTTGGAAACTGGCCGGATCATATCCCCATCACTTCCATCTTGGCCTCTTTCTCAGTTTTGATCACAGATATAGAAAGGTAGATAGCACGTTTGCGATTGGATGTGTGCCTGCAAGGTCACCATATTGGGGAGGTCAGCACTCGAGTCACTGAGGAAACATACAGCCGGCACGTGCAGCATTTGGGCGCAGGGCTGGCTTGAGCCTTCATGGGGCCCTAAGCAGAATTTGATTATTTATTCAAGATATCTTGACATTTCAAGTGCTCTTGGGGGCCCCCTGGTGGTGTGGAGGACCCACTGCTGCTTAATTTGCTTATGCCTTGGGCCTGCTTTTTTTGGGTACAAATAGATGAAACCTTGTAAACAGGCATCGCAGGATAACTTTTTATAAATAAGTGGCAGTTTTATTTTATTTTACTGTTAGCGAACATGAACTATCTCTTCAGACTATCCTGAAAATGACCTGACATCATCATGATGATGGGTACCTAACGAAAACATAACATTATGAATGACTGTTAATGCACTACTTAACAGTGACCAGTGTCAGCTGGAATGTGTTTGCACTCATGAGGTTATACACGCTAACTAGATGCGTGCGATGGCCAGTCCATGGAAAATTGTCTCACATTAAACTGGTGTGAGGTGCAGAAAGGAGACCACTGACCTACATCCTCCGTAAGCTTCCAATATGAAATGCACCCCCCCCCCAGACTCCCTCACTGGACAGGCCTTAGCTTGTGGTCCAACATTTGTCTGTCCCTAGATCAGAAAACCCACTGAGTTTCTCACCTCTGTGCATGATGGGATGTAAATCAACTCAAGGTAACAGGAAATGGCTAAGGCTGGGGGAATACCGTCAGAAAGGTGTTACTCACTCATGCCGGGGCAGCAAACAGGACACCAATAATAAAGTGTGGGGGGCCGTGGTTTTCTAACGGACTCCATGTGCCGACAGCGTTGTCTGGGAGGCCAGAGCCGTGGCTCTCATGACTGTGCCTGATTTGCTGTTACTGCAGTTAAGTGCTGCTCTCACAAGGCGGTGGAGAAAAGGCCTTTCGGAATAAAGCGGGCGCTTAGCCGGCGCTGAGCCGCCACGCGGCGCGGGGTCGCGTGTGTTAGCGGGCTCAGCCGCGACGCCCGCTCTCTTTATAGACGTTTGACTGTGGTGGAGAATTTGTTGTGTTTTTTTTTTCTTTTCGCTGATGCCAGTGATTTTTTACCTTGGCGTGGGCTTAGATTTCAGGGGGCTGAGGGGGGGCACAGAGAGGTGTCATGGAGAGGGAAGCAGATGGCCAGGAAGCGGGGGACAGTCAGACCCCGCCAAGAAGGGTTTAAAGAGGCAGGGAGGGGCAAGGGGTGGGGGACCAGCAGATGAGGACAGGCAGAGCGAGCAGGGCGGAGAAGAGCAGGGCAGCACTGGAAGGGGTTACAGAGCCGGGGCGTCCCACCGCGCCCTGGAGGCCGGCCCTGGCTGCTCGCACGGATGGGCAGCAGCTTAAATAAGCCGCTTATTATTTTTAGATCATCCACAGTGGCCGTCTTGTGCCCAGCTGGTGCTTAAAACCGAGCGTTTACGTTCACGAGGATGAGGAGAGCGGGACGGGGGCTGGGTGGCGCTGACCCCGTGGACTGCCTGGGAGGTGTCAGTCCGCGGCGGAGGCCTGTGTGCGAGGAGCTGCCCCTGAGCAGCAGTGGAGTCGCTCGCCGCCCGGGAGGTGATACCAGGGTTATTCCCAGACAAAGAAAAAACCGAAACCCACAATTACTGTGCTGGCAGTAAGCGTGGGAGTGTCATTAATCAATCAGGGCCCTGCCCTCCCCATGCCTGGCCCGCAGTCAGGCTCGCCATTTGCCCTTTTCTGCCAGCGCGCGTGCAGAGAATATCCCTCTTTAAATACCACCGTAATTAATCGCTTTCCTCCATGAGGCCCGTAACCTCCTCCGCCTTCCGTCTTTGCTTATTCTCTGCGTCTCTGCACTGCTGGGTTCTGATGTAACCGTAATGGCTGCCCGTTACCCGTGGCACCTCTCCAGGTCGGCCGTGGGGGGGGGGGGGCGCCTGCTGTCATTTCGCCCCCCCAGCTCATTGCTCCGCTCTGAAGGTGCCCCCAGACTCGGTCAGCCCTGCCCACGAGCAGGATTGGAACCCATGGCAGATGGGTTGACGTAAAAGGCCGCTCCTGGCCGCACTGCACTTCCCCTGGACGTCCCAGATGGCGCTGTCACGCCGAGTGTGGAGTCTCGCTAGAAGGGGGCTAGATATGAGATGCTAGGAGTGGTCCACGCTCTGCAGACTGCACCCCTAGCTGGAAGCATCTGGTGCCACTCTGTGGATGCAGCTAGCAAGGGGCAGAATGGAATGAGGCTTCAGGCAGGTCCTGGGATTATCTCCTCACTTCTCTGCTGGTTCCCACTGGGTTAAGCAGGTGGCGAGATGCGTGACAATCCCCCTGAGAGCTTCAGCGCCTAATCTCTCTCATGGGTCCGAGTACCCAACCCCATGGGCCGTTTAGATGCTGGGGAAGAGCGCGTTTGTTTCCATTTTTAGATGAATGCGGCAGAAAAGCAGTTTTAAGGCAGCCGTGTTTTGGCTGTGAGATTGCTGAACACTGGAGCTGGAGTGAGCAGCGTTTGCACGCCGCCTCTCTGGGGGTGTTGGACCACATGTCTCTCAGAAAGCAGCACTTCCAGTCCTGCTTCCTGTTTTCTAACTGATTTATTTCAAGGTCCTGCCTCCCCCTCACAACCATCTCAGCAGAATGGCAGAGCGCTTGCACGCAGTCCCACTCCTGACCAACAGGGGGAAGTGTGACACCACTGTCCCTCAAGCAACATTTACATTCATGAATAAAAACTCCTGAGGCCAAACAATAGGAGGGGAAAGAGATTTACGCTTAAACAGACAGACACATGCCAGGCACCAGGAGGAAGTGGAGGCTTCCAGTCACTCAGACACGCAGGCAGGGGGGTCAGCTGGAAGGGGCAGAGGGACCCCTGATAATAGCACCACTCGGAATCAGGAATCGCGGTACACCTGAGGGGGGCACTCAAAGGAGGCAAAATGTAAGAGGGCGGGGCTTAATTATGTAATCGAAGATCTTTCCAGAGCTCCAAAAGCAGGAAATAGAGCAGTGTAGCCTTGAACAAAAGACCACACTGCAGCACTAAGGAGAGGCATAGGGAGCGATGATAACAATGGGCCGCTAAAGTGTTCTCAGGCCGCGTGGAAAAATGATTCGGTGCTCAGTCTCCAGGTGCCCTGTGTCACTGTTGCTGCTGGGATCACAGTAAGGAGTGACTGACCCGCAGCGACTTGGGTAAATGTTTGGGCTGCATTGTGGATGGATACAAAGGAGGGGTGTCGGTGGCCCAAGGTACCGGGAGAGAGAGGGAGTGGGGAGAGAGAGCCGGAGTGTTGGTGGGCTGATATACAAAGATGATACATATGGATAATATTTGCTGCTTACAATGGAAAGAAAAAGGCTGTCAGCAGAATGAATGACACAAAGGGGCTGTCACCATGCGTGCTTTCCGTGCACAGAGACACAGAATGCGTCATGGCACACAGGCACACGGTGTCCAGTGAGGGGGGGGGGTTCTGTAAGACACAGGTGCGTGCTTAAAGGAGGAGTTATGGTGCTTATGGTGCTGTGCCACCTGACTGAAAGGCATGTGCCTCACATTGATTTATGTATAATCTATGTCAGGCGAGCTGCATTGTGTTATTTGGGCTGTGTCAGACTGTTTCAAGCTGTGTTTTACTGTGTCAGCCTGTGTTGGGCAGTGCTAGGATGCTTTGTGTTGTGATATGTTGGGCAGTGTTGTGCTGCACTTGGCTGTATCAGACTGTGGTGTGCTGTGTCATGCTGTGTTTTGCTGCTCTGGGCTGTGCCAGGTGCTGTTGAGCTATATTAGGCTGTGTTGGACTGTGTTAGGTCCTGACAGGCAGTGTCTGTTATGCTGGGTCAGACTGTGCTGGGCTGTGTCGGGCTGTGTCAGGCTAGTTCTGGCTGTAGTGGCCTGTGTCAGCTTGTGTTGGGCTGTGTCTGGCTGTATTGGACTGTGTAGACTTGCGTCGGGCTGCGTCAGGCTGTCGGCCCTTGCTGAGCTGTGTCTCTCCAGCACTCCCTGGCTCTGCAGTGTGTTGCTCTACTGTTCTGCAGCATGCCAGGCTGCATTTTGCCTTCTCCCTGGGAGCAGATGGCAGCTCTGTGGGGACCTGCCTGGCCACACCGTCTGTATGTGGCCTGACGCTCACTCTGTGCTTTTCTGCTGTGCTTGCACTTCTACCCACTCCCCCTCCCACCTTCCTCCCTCCATTCCTCCCCATGGCAGAGTCCATAAGCTTCAAACGCCCCCAATACAAGACCAGACTTCCCCACCAACACCACTCCCAGCACATGGACAAGGGGCAGAGTGTGAGAGTGAGGGCCCAACACTGCGCCTGCACACCTCTCTGCACAGGAGATATATATTTGGCTTCTTCAATAGAGCCAGAGAAACACAAAATGAGGAGATGGAGAATGATTTGCCTTGCCCTCTGGAGAATCGCGTTTCCATGGCAACACCTCAAGCTGACCTCACATAATCAGAACAATAACAGGAACCAATGAGAACTGCTGCAAAGGCACCAGTGAAAATAAGAGTCCTCATTCTGCATCTTGCCCCCACGTCAATATCATCACAAATAAATTACCCTAACGGATTCTTGAGTATCTGATGATGCTGGAAAGCAAAGGCTAAGAGGCACAACCTGACCAATTGTATAACATGTTATATCATGTGACACATACTGACCACCCATAAAATATTGTGACATCATGTGACACAACCTGACCAACCGTAAGACATTGTGGCATCATGTTCACAACCTGAAACATTTTAAGATCCCTGACATCACGTGGCACTACCTGAGCATGCATTAAACATTGTAACATCATGTGACACAACCTGGCAGATTATAAAACATCGTGACATTAGGTGGCACTACCTCCCCAGGTAAATCAGTAACATCACGATATCTATACCTTGACATCACTATCTGACTGAACATAAAACATCTTGACATAATGTGACACTAGGTAAGCGTATCGCAAGTCGGCACAGCCTGACAGAGCATCTCCCTGCTGTCACACAGTCAGCTCGTCCCCGGGCTCGCTGGGCGTGACGGCTGCCTGTCTTTGTGGCTCTGCTTGGCGTCCTCTCATCACATGACAGATGTTCTCTTACATTTTCCATCTTTCCTCTCTTCACTCCCTTTATGTTCTTGTTGATTTGTTTACACTGAGCTTCTGAATGATGAAGACGCCTTCTCAAAGTGGACTATGCGTGGTGCGCTGCCTGCCCTGAAACGCAGCCCAGCTCAGCAAGTCACTGACATCCCTCTAGCTAGTTTCACAATTTGTACAGCATAGCTATTCACCTCCTTTCTTTATGGCATAGCTATTCACCTCCTTTCTTTACGGCATAGCTATTCACCTCCTTTATGGACTGCATATCTATTCACCTCCTTTTTGTACAGCATACCTATTCACCTCCTATATGGACAGTGTAGCTTTTCACCTCCTTTCTTTACGGCATAGCTATTCACCTCCTTCTTTACAGCATAGCCTTCTTTCTTTATGGCATATATATTTACCTCCTTTATGGACAGAATTTACAGCGTAGCTACTCACCTTCTTTCCATACGGGATACATATTCACCTCCTATATGGACAGTGTAGCTATTCACCTCCTTTCTTTACTGCATTGCTATTCACCTCCTTTATGGACAGTGTAACTATTCACCTCCTTTCTTTATGGCATAGCTATTCACCTTTTTGCTATTCACCTCCTATATGGACATTGTAGCTATTCACCTCTGTTCTTTACTGCATTGCTATTCACCTCATTTTTGTACAGCATAGCTCTTCACCTCCTTTATGGACAGCATTGCTATTCACCTCATTTCTGCGTGGCATAGCTAGTCACCTCCTTTATGGAAGGCATAGCTATTCACCTCCTTTCTTTACAGCGTAGCTACTCACCTTCTTTCTTTACGGGATACCTATTCACCTCTTTTATGGACAGCGTAGTTATTCCCCTCCTTTATTTACAGCGTAGCTACTCACCTTCTTTCTTTACGGGATACCTATTCACCTCTTTTATGGACAGCGTAGTTATTCCCCTCCTTTATTTACAGCGTAGCTACTCACCTCCTTTCTGGGCAGCATAGCTATTCACCTCCTTTTTGGATTGCATAGTTATTCACCTCCTTTCTGGGCAGCATAGCTATTCACCTCCTTTATGGACAGCATAGTTATTCACCTCCTTTCTCGATGGCATAGTTATTTACCTCCTTTTTGGATGGAATAGCTATTCACCTCCTTTTTGGATGGAATAGCTATTCACCTCCTTTTTGGATTGCCTAACTATTCACCTCCTTTCTCAATGGCATCGTTATTCACCTTCTTTTTGGGCTGCATAGCTGTTCACCTTCCTTTTGTATGGTATAGCTATTCACCTCCTTTTCTGTGCTGCTCTGTCCTTAACACAAAGGAGCTGAAGAATTTGCCACTGTGCCAATCGTTGGGTGCTGGTCTAACAGCAGCCTAAGCTACAGGCCCACAAACCCTCCCTCGCTCCCAACCATGGGCCGAGTTGCTCTTGCCGTATTTTGCTCATTTTAGCCGTGAAATCCGTCATGTCGGCTCATTTGCACGGCACGCCTGCAAGCACGCTCATGATCACGCCGCTCATGATTACGCCCTCAGCCTGTCTCTGCCACACACGTGTGCCGAACGCAGACGGATTCATTGTGGCAGAAATATGTGCAAAAACTTGATTCACCATCCTCGCAGAAATGCAGGCGTGTCCTGTTATTTTCACATCCCCCGGGCCGTCTGGTTTTATTAATTAGGATCATCATTATGTTCAACCCCCCCCCCCGCCGAGCTGGTGTGATGGAATGCTCTGTTTCAGGCTCCTGTGGCAGCTGCCCCCTGTGGGCCATGCCACTGTGATGGTGGGGGGGTGGTGGGATGAAGCCTCTGACTGGTGCTCTATCATGATCACTCATCTGCCCCTTGGTGCCTCTGCTATTTCTGAACAAAATGTGGGGGCAAAACAACATCCTCTAGCACATCCCTCTGTCACTCCTGAGAGTGGTTGGGCTGGGGGGGGCCGGGGCATTGATCCCAGATGCACAGAATCTGAGCACACACCTGGTGGTTCATGTTTGACAGTGACCATGAGTGTTGATTATTGACTGATAAGTGGGTGGGGGGGTTGTGGATGCTCCATTAATAAAGTGTTTGCCAATGTAATCATGCCAGTAAATAGTTCATTGTGGAAAATAAATTACTAGCAAGTCTGGGCGAGGGATAGGTCAGCCACATTGGTTTACATGCATCAGAATTGATTTTGGATCCTGCAAACACTCGTTTATATTAATAAAGGCACTTGTTTCTGAGATGAGACAGGGGACAAGAGTTAGAAATGGCAGAATAAAACGGGCTTGGAGTGCCACAGGAGTGCTCTCCAAAACAGAGATTCATTTTGCTTTAAAATATATGAAAAGAACATTATATTAAAGCAATTGGGATGAGATTGGGTGTGTCAGGATTTTGCAGGGGGTTGTTTATGTTTACTGGAGTTAAGGCAGAATGGAATACTGTAGCGCTTGGCAGACAGAGGCATCACATCCGCCCCAACAGCGTCCACCTCCCCCAGTCCCCACCTCAGCTCAGAAGCAAGTCCCAGTGGTGCGGTGGCAGCCGCTGATGGGTCACCTCCAGTGACGGGAACCGTCAGCTGGCGAGTGTGTGTCACCTCCAGTGATGGGGACTGTCAGCTGGCGAGTGTGTTTCACCTCCAGTGACGGGAACCGTCAGCTGGCGAGTGTGTGTCACCTCCAGTGTCGGGGACCATCAGCTGATGAGTGTGTGTCACCTCCAGTGTCGGGGACCATCAGCTCTCGAGTGTGTGTCACCTCCATTGATGAGGACCATCAGCTCTCGAGTGTGTGTCACCTCCAGTGATGGGGACCATCAGCTGGCGAGTGTGTGTCACCTCCAGTGATGGGGACCGTCAGCTCGCGAGTGTGTGTCACCTCCAGTGTCGGGGACCGTCAGTTGGCGAGTGTGTGTCACCTCCAGTGACGGGGACCATCAGCTCGCGCGTGTGTGTCACCTCCAGTGATGGGGACCGTCAGTTGGCGCGTGTGTGTCACCTCCAGTGATGGGGACCGTCAGCTGGCGAGTGTGTGTCACCTCCAGTGTCGGGGACCATCAGCTGGCGAGTGTGTGTCACCTCCATTGACGAGGACCATCAGCTCGCGAGTGTGTGTCACCTCCAGTGATGGGGATCGTCAGCTGGCGAGTGTGTGTCACCTTCATTGACGAGGACCATCAGCTCGCGAGTGTGTGTCTCCTCCAGTGACGGGGACCATCAGCTGGCGAGTGTGTGTCACCTCCAGTGACGGGGACCGTCAGCTGGCGAGTGTGTGTCACCTCCAGTGACGGGGACCATCAGCTCGCGAGTGTGTGTCACCTCCAGTGACGGGGACCATCAGCTCGCGAGTGTGTGTCACCTCCAGTGACGGGGACCGTCAGCTGGCGAGTGTGTGTCACCTCCAGTGTCGGGGACCGTCAGCTGGCGAGTGTGTGTCACCTTCATTGACGAGGATCATCAGCTGGCGAGTGTGTGTCACCTCCAGTGATGGGGATCGTCAGCTGGCGAGTGTGTGTCACCTCCAGTGATGGGGACCATAACCTGGCGAGTGTGTGTCACCTCCAGTGATAGGGACCATCAGCCGGCGAGTGTGTGTCCCCCCCAGTGATGGGGACCGTCAGCTCGCAAGTGTGTGTCACCTTCATTGACGAGGACCATCAGCTGGCGAGTGTGTGTCACCTCCAGTGATGGGGATCGTCAGCTGGCGAGTGTGTGTCACCTCCAGTGATGGGGACCGTCAGCTGGCGAGTGTGTGTCACCTCCAGTGACGGGGACTATCAGCTCGCGCGTGTGTGTCACCTCCAGTGATGGGGACCGTCAGCTGGTGAGTGTGTGTCACCTCCAGTGATGGGGACCATCAGCTTGTGAGGCTGGCTGCTGGCACGGCAGGTGTCTCTGGGTATGACCCTTCCTCTTACGCGCCAACATACGTGTGTGTGCTGCTCCTTCAGTGCACTGCCATCTCGAGCCAGCTGGGTCCCCAGGGCGCTGCGTGTCTCCTCCAGGCCGAGCAGCGGCGTCTCGCATGCCTGCTTCGCTCCTCTGTCCCCTGCTTCTCTGTTGCCTGCCAACGGATGTCGATGAGCCCCCATTTTCAGCATTTTCTGATACCGATGCAGCGCTCGGCAAAACAATGCAGCGTGGAAGAAACAGCAACAAGGAAGCTCTTTTCAAGGGAAAACACACCCTTTTATTAAACCCTGAAATGGACCAATGCAGGCACTAAAACAAGCACAGAACCACATGTACTCTGAAATACAAATACTGACAATAACAACAACACCACTCTACAGGGGACTATCTACAACGGTTCGAGCATGCTCAGTGCATCTTGCTGGCACTACAGTACAAAACGAGGGAGCAGAGATGGAGGGAGGAAGGAGGAAGATATAATCTCATATAGAGGAGTTATCTGATGTCCACCAACTGAATTCTGTTGGTCAGCTCTTTGTCCTGCAAATATAAGGCATAAATTGTTCATGGCATTGTGGGTAATCTCCTGACAAATCCACCGTGACAAGTCCAGAATCTGTAAAACAACAGGAGCCCAGGACTGAGTGTCTCTCTGTATTGTTTGTGACAAATATGACATTATATGACAGTTGATATGTTGTCTTCACTGGAGCAATGAACTGCAGTTATTTTAAAAGCCATGCTGGTAAGCTGGTCTATCTATGCTTCTTAGAGGGGATAGACAAGGAAACGGTGAAAAATCCCTCTTTATATTTCAAGAACCCGGATATTCACCTTTAAAACTGTACCCTTCAAGATGCGTTCAGTCATTTCAAATTGCTTGTCAGCTCGAAGTGTCTCTTCACATCTGCTGCTCCTTTTGGGTGTTTCTGTAGTGACAGCGATTTCCATGTTTATACAAGTCACAAAGTCTCATAGAGGAGTCAGAAGGCTGGGTTTGGTGACAATATGGTGCAGACCGAGAGCGCGGTGTCCCAGTGGCGAGTCTCTCGGAGGACCGGTAAGGCGGGGCTTAGTGATGGCGTGGTGCAGACTAGGAGCGAGGCGTCCCAGTGCCGAGTCTCTGGGAGGACTGGGAAGGTGGGGCTTAGTGATGGCGTGGTGCAGACTAGGAGCGCGGCGTCCCAGTGCCGAGTCTCTGGGAGGACTGGGAAGGTGGGGCTTAGTGATGGCAAGGTGCAGACTGAGAACGTGGAGTCCTGGTACTGAGTCTGTTGGAGAACCGGTAAAGCGGGGATTAGTGACGGCGCGGTGCAGACCAAGAGCATGGCGTCCCAGTGCCGAGTATCTCAGGGGAGCGGGAAAGCGGGCACGGTGCAGACTGAGAGCGCAGCGTCCCGCTGCCGAGTCTCTCGGAGGACCGGGAAGGCAGGGCTTAGTGATGGCGCGGTGCAGACCGAGAGCGCGGCGTCCCGCTGCCAAGTGTCTCGGAGGATCGGGAAGGTGGGGCCTAGTGACGGCACGGTGCAGACCGAGAACATGGCATCCCAGTGCCGAGTGTCTCGGAGGATCAGGAAGGTGGGGCCTAGTGACGGCACGGAGCAGACCGAGAGCGCGGCATCCCGGTGCCGAGTGTCTCGGAGGATCGGGAAGGTGGGGCCTAGTGACGGCACGGTGCAGACCGAGAGCGCGGCGTTCTGGTGCTGAGTGTCTCGGAGGACTGGGAAGGTGGGGCCTAGTGACAGCACGGTGCAGACTGAGAGTGCGGAGTCCTGGTACTGAGTCTCTCGGAGGACCGAAAAGGTGGGGGCTAGTGACGGCACGGTGCAGACTGAGAGCGCGGTGTCCCGTGCCGAGTCTCTCTGAGGCTTCAGTCCGCAGATGACTGAGCACACAGGTCAGAGGAGGACTGGCAAAGCCCAGCGATCCGCATGAAACACAAAGGCTGACATTTACAGTATAATGCCCCTGTCCAGCAGAGCTTCTGTTTTCCTCCGTGAGAATGAGAGATGTTCAGGGTAAGATGGAAAGCAGAAATGAGCGAAGATGAGAGTGAGGAAGATGGCTGAATGAGGACAGCAGGCAGGGCAAGGGCGGGGGGGCGTGGCGGTGCTGAGGATGCCACACCGG
>JAODKM010000043.1:9459656-9473457 GCA_026780845.1 Petrocephalus sullivani
CCGCTCCCTACTCCAGGTCTCACTACACTCCCCACTCTGCTCCCCACTCTGCTCCTCATCCCGCTCCCTACTCCAGGGCTCACTACACTCCCCACTCTGCTCCTCACTCTGCTCCCCACTCCTCTCCTCATCCCGCTCCCTACTCCAGGTCTCACTACACTCCCCACTCTGCTCCCCACTCTGCTCCTCATCCCGCTCCCTACTCCAGGTCTCACTACACTCACCACTCTGCTCCCCACTCTGCTCCTCATCCCGCTCCCTACTACAGGGCTCACTACACTGGGCCGGGGGGGAGATGTCTTTGCTCCTGCATCATTTACAGGATGTGGCAAGGTGCAAATGCAGGACAGCATGGTGTCAGGTGCCCGGCTGGTCTGGAGCTCCGTGAATCCCAGGGGAAGGAGCCTCTCAATGCGAAAGCTGCACGTGATCAATGTGATGAGCTGTCTGCAGGAGCTTAACGGGGACGCTGCCGTCACGTGTCTATGCAGGTGGAAAAGCTGAAACTGAAAGCTGAAGCTCTCCTGACTTTCCCTCCCTCCTCCTCTGCCTACAGCTGCTGGGTTACTCACACGCGAGCAGCCCGCTTCTGCCCCCAGTGGGCGGCGCAGCACGGTGCGGCCCACCCCACTGGCCAGACCGAGCCGAGGGCAGCATGATGACGTCATCGGTTGGTGATGTCAGCGCGTGGTCAGCGCGGATCCGTGGATTAGCAATGGTGATGTCCCACACTGAGGGCCGGATGATTACCTTCTCTGTGCTGCAACGATGCCCGTTTGAAGGCTGCGGCCACCATTCTTCCATCCAGACCACCTCAGATCTTTCTGTTTAGATGGCTTTCATCTGCTACCCCTTTTCATTTCTGCATTGTAGTTTATTTCAGTCAAAGCCTGCCCGTGGAGAAGGCCGGCCAATCGGGGGCTGACGGGATGGCCCCCACACATCGCAGAAGGGCCTTTATTAGCCGCCCAATCGGATGGATCCCAGCCTCCGGCAATAGGATGCGGGTCACAGGTCCGTTTGCACTAGAGTGCTGCAGCATGTAGTGGTGGCTTTTTTCCGGCCCGAACCGCGCTGCAGACATGCCGGTGCTCAGCTGGCAGCCCGATTCCTGGACGCATTCCCAGCTGCACGTTGCCAGGTCCGGACGGATACGGCAGGTATGCCAACACCATGCGGAGAGAGAGTCAATCCATGGGGGTCTCGGGGTTGGGGGGGGGGGGCTCTCCATGACATGTCAGCCAGAGCCGACAGCGGCTTCTCTGGGTACCGATGGGCTTCAAGCGACTTGCCAGCAGTCAGTGCACTTAAGGAGGAGCCTGCTGATCGGGGTGGGGGCTGGCAGCTGGGCTGAGCAGGCCTGTGTGGGGGAGGGGCTGCTGTGAGTAAAGCCCCTACTGGCACCCACCAGGTCTCAATGAGTCCAACATCAATGCAGCAACCGTCTGTCATTCACTACTGATGGCCCCACCCACTGTGAAGCTTCCTGTCAATCATCACGGCTGACTCCACCCCTTTCTAAAGCTCCTTACCTACCATCAAACCAAGCCAGGCTGGATCTATTCATTTCCCATCACTGACAGCATACACTCACACCTGTCCATGACACTAACGGCAGCCAGACCAGGCCATGCCCACAAGAGAAGCACTTTTATTTCAAGAACGGAGAGCCACCAAAACCTTCTGAGACACATTACTGAGCAACGTACTCTGTACGATGACCCAGGAACACACAAGTCTCTAAACCCGATCCTGGCTGTATCTGGTCAGTAGAACCTCACACTGACAGTAAGGCCTGTCTCTTCAGGGAACATCTCCAGCTCAGCACACTGCCCCGACTTCACTGACCACTGCAACAGGGCCACTAAGCCTCCTGGATTTTATACTTGTCTCGTAGGACTTGAGCCCTCGTGGTGTTTTTGTGGTGTGGGATTCCTGTGATGTTTTGTTTAGCTCTCGATCCAGTGCTGACTCGCACTTGTTACTCGGCATTCACTGGGAGCTCAGCCCTTGATCCAGTGCTGACTCGCACTTGTTACTGGGCATTCACTGGGAGCTCAGCCCTTGATCCAGTGCTGACTCGCACTTGTTACTGGGCATTCACTGGGAGCTCGGCCCTTGATCCAGTGCTGACTCGCACTTGTTACTGGGCATTCACTGGGAGCTCAGCCCTTGATCCAGTGCTGACTCGCACTTGTTACTGGGCATTCACTGGGAGCTCAGCCCAGCCAGCAGCTGACTGGCTCTTCTGTGCTTTTGATGTTTTGTCTGCCTCACTTGTGTGTCGCTTTGGGCAAAATCATCTGCTAAATAAATAAGTGGAAATGGAAAATGTAACAATCATAGCGTGTAAAGCTAAAGCCTTCGGGGGCTGTTTTTAATGCAAAATACATTCTAGTACATTTTGGTACAGTCCTGTACATTCCAGTATGTTCCAGTACAGTCCAGTGCACTCTGGTACACTCCTGTACATTCTAGTACATTCTGGTACATTCCGGTTCAGTTCCCACTACAGTGACACTGACAGCCTTACTACTGTCAGGAAGGAGTTTTTGTTGCACCCAAACAAACGGGACGACATCACTGCCGTGGGGCAACAGCATTGAGGCATATGGATGCCACAGGGCTGAGTGCTGGCCTCGCTAGGAGCCCTGCCATGACAGTAAGGCTTAGGCTTTGTGCTGCTTTGCGCTATGATAATGTGGCACTGCGCTGATTAATGCAATGGCCTCGGCGCACCACTGAACCCCGGGTCCAGGTAGGGCTGAGGCTCTCCTTCTCTGCTGAGCCTCATTCCCGCCAGCACTCCTCCCCGGCTCCCGCTCTCTGTGCTAAAACGGGACCCTGAGTCTCTCCTCTTCCCTTCACTCCTCCTTCTTTCCCCTCGTCCTCTCCCCCACCCACGCCCCTACCCGGCCCGCCTCTCCCCGGCTCCCACTCCTCCCCAGCCCGTGCTCCTCCACAGCCCCCGCTCTCTGTGCTAAAACGAGACCCTGAGTCTCTCCTCCTTCCCTCCCCTCATCCTCTCCTGCACTCACGCTCCGGTATATATATCCGCTGCCTTCCTCTTCCTGCAAAGACAGCTTAATGGTGTCCTGGGAAGCCGAGGGCCAAGCATGGAGGACAGCTTCTCCTCCCTTTGAAACAAAGACAGTAAAAAGACCCCGCCTACTGATTGGTGTCACGCAGCATCACAAGTCATCACACACCGTCACGCCACGTCATACACTGCCCCGTGGCATTACACTGTGTCACGCAGCATCAAAGCATCCCGACGTGTCATTCCTGCCCGCTAAACAGATTGGCGTCTGCCTGAGGATGTTGGGGCATTGAGGGCCTTGCTGATGCCTCGCAGGTCCAGGGGGGCAAGGGGGGCTTTTGCTGTATAGCACCCTCCCCACACACACACACACACACACACACACACACACGCGCGCGAAATGTGCCCCTCTTCGTCGGTATTCCCCCTGTGTTTTTGCCATCACCATGGCAACAGCCACCCCACCTGCCCCCTCAGTCAGGAAGCCGCCTGGTCCAACCGCAACCTGCCCCTCCGCAGTGGCGGCCCCCGTGGTCCGTTCTGATTGTCATATGACGAGGGGGCCGTGTCGGCTGTGGCTATAGGGGGTGTTCTGATAGGGGCTTTCTCTCAGCCCAGCGGAGCACCAACCGGCCAACAACAGGCCTCACTGCAACAGACAGAGAAGAAGGCGTGGCTTCAGCTGCAGGGCCAATCACAGCGCAGATCAGACCGGTGAGGGCGTCACCGCATCCTAAGGGCACTACCCTGGGCCTATCGACTGGATCCGACCACTTAAAATGCTCTGTGTAATGAGGCAGAGCGTCGGCATGCTGAAGAGCCAGCGAGGCCCTGCCCCCTAAAGCACTGGCATGGAATATTACCTCACCTTCATTATTTAAAAATGAAATTATAAGTGTTTTGTGGAGAAGTCCCTAAAAGCTGAAGAGCAGACCTGTTCCCCACATCCACGCCAGACACACACACACAGAGCAGCTTACTTCAGCCTCTGGAGGCACAGCGGGCAGCTTGCACTGACCCTGATGCCTATCAGCAGCTCCTGCAGGGGGCGACGTGGGCCTCCATCCATGCAGTGACATGCCAGGAGGACACGCAAGCTGCACTGACAGAGGCAGCCTGGGATCTGCATCCACAGCGCACTGCCCACCAAATAACATGCCGACTATTATAGGTAATAAAGCCGCTTATGGCCTTTTCATATCCATCAGGTAAAAGCTTACTAACACCAGGGTAGGTAAGAAAGTGGGAGGGGCCTGCAGGTCACAGAAGAGGTGAAGGCTGGCATCAGGAAGGCTCTCCGATGCCGGGGGGGGGGGGGCAGCAGTGTGCCAAGCAGCCTGCATGTGCCTGCATTTGTCATTGGGTCTGACTGGCGGTCACGCAGGGGCGGCGTGCCTGGAGACAGCGGGAGAGGGAGCCAGGCGGAGGATTGTGCGTGTGTGTGTGCGTGTGTGCGCGTGTGTGTGTGTGTGTGTGTCCATGTGCGTGTGTGTGTGCCCTGCAATTCTGCACATGTAGCTGAGATGCAGGATGGCAGGATGGACAGCCACCCCCAGTATTTCAGTAATCCCCCCACCCCCATAACAGCATTCCTGACACTTGCTGCCTCACCCTAAAAGGCCGAGAGGCACAGTTTGAAACACCCTGTGATTCTCAAGTTGGATCGGGGGCCATGGCTCAGTGTGGAAGGGCACAGCCCCAGCGTAGACCCCCCTGGACACTGAGCCCCCCTGCTTGGGTATTTATTATTATTGTGCTGCAGCCGCACCACAGAGGGGGCGGTGAAGCACTCGCCACAAAACTGCAGCAACGCGCCATTAACACACAGAAGGGGGCCTCTAGTCACAGCAGAACCCCAGCGATGCCAACGTGGCCGATGCCAGAGGATGGGGGCCTCAGGAGAGTGGCAGGGACGGCACGGGAAACAGCCCCGAGAAGGGGGGAGGGAGAGAGAGAGCGAGAGTAGAGATGGAGGTATAGATTGACAATGCTAAACAATGCAGTCAGGCAGGAATCCATCTGTAACCCGCTTTGCTAACACCTGTATTAATGAGCCGCCTTGCAGTTACAGCTACAATGGCCGGGGACACAAAGGAGTCATCATGGCTGTAATCCCCTGGGCTGTTTGTCCACTGACTGCGGGACGCAGGCGGCTTTGAGGGACAGCCGCGATGAACAATGGGGGGGAAGCGGCAGAAGGGGAATAAAACCGCGAGTCAGAGTCACAGGCTCCACAGAAAAGGTAAATTACATGTAGCTGTTAACCAAGCGAATCCCCTGTGCCTAAACACACACAAACACGCCAATAACACGCGTGTCGCCGACCGCCGCGGCATTTACAGCTGAGCTATATCTGCATTGCGCTGACGTGCCCAGGTGGGGTAAAGTGCCCCTTGGAAGGTTCTGCTCATCTCCTAATAAACTGGGCAAACAAGGAGTGTGAGTTACATGAGGTTACTGCATGACAAAGCGCTCGGCGTGATGAATCACACTGCTCTCCGCGGTGACGACTCCCGACCACGCTCAGCCCGCCCCAGTGACCCCATTCCTCACTGGGGCTATCCCAGTCGAGGGAGGCCAAGCCTCATTATGCCTGCACTAGGGGCCAGGTGACACAGAAAGCCCCCTCCACTAGGGGGTGCCATCATCAGTTGGCATTAGTATCCATTTACAGACAGCCCCTAAGGCCTGCTGGGGGGAGATCATAGTCTGTGGACCTGGCAAAGGGGGGGGCGCCGAGGCCACATGTAACATGCCAATAAGGTGGCGGCCCTCCCCAAGCCACACGGCGGAGTAGACAGGGAGGGGGCGGTGATGTACTCAAAGGACCAGGCTCCTCCCTCTCCCCCAGCAGATACGCATGTGATTTGACACCCCCTGCGAGGAGGGGCCGGGGGCAGGCCATGGGGCGGAGATGTGCAGCCTCTCTGTATTTGCCCACTCTCCTTTCCTCTCTTCCTTGGCAAAGACAAAGAGTTGATTCCCTTCATCACTGGGGAATCCGCCCCCCACTGTCCAGATTCGATGGATGACTCGTCAAGAGAGTTTCCACTACAACTGCAAGACGCTTTTCAAGCCATGTCTGAGCAAGGCATTACCAGGGCCCGAACAGGGTGTTACCGGGGTATAACAAAGAGTCTAAATGGGCATTACCGGGGCCCAAACAGGGTGTTACCGGGGTATAACAAAGAGTCTAATTGGGCATTACCGGAGCCCAAACAGGGTGTTACCGGGGTATAACAAAGAGTCTAATTGGGCATTACTATGGTTAAGGTTAGGGCTGGGTAGGGGTTAAGGGTGTCATACTTGGGATCAGGGTTATGCCCATAGGAATGAATTGAGTGTCCCCATAAAGATAGGTATACAGGGTATGTGTGTGTGTGTGTGTGTGTGCATTCTCTTCCTACTGCACAGCTTGTCTGTGACCAGATTACGGGAGACACAGTGACTGTGTGTAATTATAACCATGGAGGTCCGTGTTGGCCCCCGGCTGTAATACCATAATCAGCCAAATTACATAGAGCTTCAGTTCTCTTCCAATCGCGAGGGTCAAACTCCCTGACGAAGGCCGCATGCTGACTGCGCTCCCGCCTGCCTCTCGGATGGCACGCATCTGCTGCATATTCGCTGCTCTCTGCACACGTGCGGACAGCACTGACACCCAAAGCCTGGCTCTCCTCTCTGCACACGTGCGGACAGCACTGACACCCAAAGCCTGGCTCTCCTCTCTGCACACGTGCGGACAGCACTGACACCCAAAGCCTGGCTCTCCTCTCTGCACACGTGTGGACAGCACTGACACCCAAAGCCTGGCTCTCCTCTCTGCAGACCCGCGGACAGCACTGACACCCAAAGCCTGGCTCTCCTCTCTGCAGACGCGCGGACAGCACTGACACCCAAAGCCTGGCTCTCCTCTCTGCAGACGCGCGGACAGCACGCAGTCCCATGCAATAAATAGCAGAAGGGTGACCACCCCCCGCTGCCTCCCCCAGCTGTATGTAGACACAACAGAATCCAAAAATGGGAGAAGAGCTCCATCCCACATCCTGCAACAGCTGTCCAACAGGGACAGAGCAGACAGGCATCCTGGGCAGACACTTATCCCCAGTGGGGTTCAGAGAGAAGGGAGGGGGCCCAGAGAAGGGCGACCCAGGGCCTGAAAAACTCAGGCCACCGCTGAGCCATTTGGGGGTTCTTTTGCTCTGGCCTGGTGGTGGCGCAGGAGAGCATTTTGTTTAAGTCACCCTAGGAAGGAGAAGTTGAGTGACGCCGCCCCCCTCCCCCCGCCATACACCTGCAGCCGGTCAGCGGGGAGCCAGAGCTACATGGAAACGCCACCTCGCAAAATCACACGGCGCCCCCTGTCTGCCAGAAAGAAACGGGCGGCCGTTAGCACCAGGTGGCTCTGAATGAGTGGAGGGCACCACCGAGAGGGGGGGGGAACAGTGATTCCCCGGCGATCGCTTTAGCCCCCCGTGCTGTGATCACACCAGGGGGACAGCCAATGAGGAGCGGGAGACCTAGGAGGCAGGGCTGCAGGCAACCGGGGTCCTTCAGGGGCCGCACCGCAAGCCAGCATGGAGAGTCAGTATGGAGAGTCAGTACCACAAGCCAGCATGGGAATCAATGCGGTGAGTCAGTGCCACAAGCCAGCATGGAGAGTCAGTTCCACAAGTCAGTATGGAGAGTCAGTGCCACAAGTCAGCATGGAGAGTCAGCACCATGAGTCAGCATATAAAACAGTACAGCAAATCAGTGAGGTGAGTCAGTGCAAAGAGTTGGTGAAGTGTTAGGAAGGCCGTCTCTGAGTTTCTCTACCTTCTCCGAGCTGCAGGTGGTTTCTCTAAGAAAGTTGTCTAGGAAGTCGGAATGTTTCTCTATGGCTCACAAAGGAGCACAGTCACTATGGCTCACAGAGGAACACACAGTCACTATGGCTCATAGATGAGCACAATCACTATGGCTCACAGAGGAACACAGTCACTATGGTGCATAGATGAGCAGTCACTATGGCTCATAGAGGAACACACAGTCACTATGGCTCACAGAGGAACACAGTCACTATGGCTCATAGATGAGCACAGTCACTATGGCTCATAGAGGAACACACAGTCACTATGGCTCACAGAGGAACACAATCACTATGGCTCACAGAGGACCACAGTCACTATGGCGCATAGAGGAACACAGTCACTATGGCTCATAGAGGAACACACAGTCACTATGGCTCATAGAGGAACACACAGTCACTATGGCTCACAGAGGAACACAGTCACTATGGCGCATAGAGGAACACAGTCACTATGGCTCATAGAGGAACACAGTCACTATGGCTCACAGAGGAACACAGTCACTATGGCTCACAGAGGACCACAGTCACTATGGCGCATAGAGGAACACAGTCACTATGGCTCATAGAGGAACACACAGTCACTATGGCTCATAGAGGAACACACAGTCACTATGGCTCACAGAGGAACACAGTCACTATGGCGCATAGAGGAACACAGTCACTATGGCTCATAGAGGAACACAGTCACTATGGCTCATAGAGGAACACAGTCACTATGGCACACAAGTGGCCTTAAATGGTTCCATCCAGTTCAATAGAGAGATGCTCCCTGAGCTGCTTTGCTGTGTGTGGCGTGAGTTTTAACCCTGGCCAACTGACAGCCCAGTGGCCTCTGCACACCAAAGACACACCGTGTGAGAAGAGCGATTGGGGCTCCAAGTGTCCAGAGGCCATAAGTCTGGGCATGACCACCTGGGCACAGCGGCAGAGGAGCGTCAGCCACTGGGGGAGCATCATGCTGTTAGCGTCGTGTTTCTGTGGCCGACTGGCAAGAGACACCTCCCTCCTTCCCAAGAAGAGTCACTAATTTGTAAGACAATTCGATGAGGTCACCAGATCAGTGGCGGGTTCCACGGATCCACCAGAGCAAGGCAAGTTCCACTTACTGCGTCCATGTGGGACCTGGGAAAGAAGAGGGGGTCTGGGGTTCGAGTCATAAAGGATATGGGCTGGAGACCAGGCGGATGCACCAGCTCCGGGGGCAGGTGGTCTGCTTGAGGCAGAAGAAGACGACAGGGGCCAGCTCAGGGAAGGGCACCACCAGGGCGCTCAAGTCCTCGCTGGTGTCGTCGCCTGGCTCCGCCTCCTTCATTGTCTCTTCCCCCTGGGCGGGACCATAGTCCTCGCAGGGCCCCGGCCTTACCCGAGCAACGGCCAGAACTCCGGGACACTCCTCGCTCATCATGACGGCATGGAGACCTGGTGACAAGTGAGAGAGGGCATCAGATGTTAAGTGGGCACATTCAGAGCATCACACGACAAAACCGGAGGCCAGCCCCGGCTGACAGGCGTGACGGGCGTGACAAGCATAACGGGCGTGACATCGCGAGCGGCTGGTGCGAGCCGGCGTGCGCCGTCCCCGCACCAGGTGCCCCTCTCCCGATGGGGCGCCGACACGCCTTAACATGCTTATGTTGCCGCCGACACACCTGCCTGTTTGTCTTCGGAAAATCACAGTTAATGAATGCAAATGTGATACCAGTGCGAGATCTCTCCCCAGTCCTGCAGGGCCTGCTTCCCGGCTCCTTCCCACTTTGTTTAACCCCTCCCCAGGCTGCGGGCCCGTCCACGCCGGCACTCTCTAACTGGCATGCTGGGTCCCTTCCACCCCTTTTGCCGGCAGACTCGTACCCCTCGCATGCATGCAGGTACCCCTTTCTTTAAGCCGTCGGTTCTCGGCATGGATTCGCGGCTCCGCGCTGAACCACGGCGGCTGAGTGTGACACCAGCCCGATGACACCTGAGTCACTTTCAAAAAATGTCCGTATTTTGTGTCTGCAGCTGATAAAAGGGTAAGATGGAGCATGGGACTCGTAAAAGTGCGCTGTGCTGCTGACATGGCACAGAATCCGTCGTCTAACTGTGTTCATTATTTACATTTTATTTATTTATCTGACGCCATCATTCAAAGCGACAAATGTTTTGAGAGAGGAGGGTGAGGCGGGCTGCGGTGCTGCCCCCTACTGGTCTGCAGGCTGACCCTGAGGAGCTTGTGACTGCCCCCTGCAGGCTGGCAGCATTACAGCACGTACAATACAGTACAGTATGTACAACGTCACCCCTGGATAGAAGCAGCCAACGACACCCAGGGGTGCCAGTTTAGCTGCAGTGGCTATTAGCTGACTTGCCAGAAGATGGCCTGCTGGTTAATGACCTTTCAGCTTCTCAGGACAGGGCAGGACATGACAGATAAGGTGTGAGCCTCAAACCACACTGACTGCTGGAGGCGCCGTGCTGCTCTGAGACCAATGCACCTGCCATACAAAGAGCTCATAAGAATTAAAAGCTATTTCTCGGTGCTTAACTTGCTGATAAAGAACATGCTAAGACGCGGGAGTCAGCAAACTTGGGCGTCCCTTTAATTCAGCATCCGGACGGGCTTCAGGAGCAGAGAACTGCAGACGGACAGTGCGTGTACCGCAGGGATGTGTGTATCAGTGTGTGTGTGTCTGTGTGTCTGTGTGTGTGTGTGTCAGTGTGTGCGTGTTTGTGTGTGTCAGTGTGTGTCTGTATGTGTCAGTGTGTGCTTGACTGTGTGTATCAGTGTGTGTCAGTATGTGCATGTCTGTGTCTGTGTGCGGGGGCATCTACACCCCAGCCCTGAGCACCCTTTACAGAGGGGGGCTGGAGGCATTACTGTGGCATTAGGGCTGTTTGACAGGAGAACACTTGGTTGGCTTGCTGAACAGGGCACAGGGTCACGGCACATAGTCACAGGCGCCCCCTACTGGCCTCTGGGTGCGTGACATGAAGGAGCTGTTTTGGCCTGGTTTTCAGAGAGGTGCCCTTTCCTCTCTCTTTACAAAAGGTTTCATTCTTCAGCAGCCATCAGGTTGCTAATGCAATGACAGCAGCTGAATGCAGAATGCGCAGCCCTACAGTATTACAGAGTGCGACGATATCGATCTGTCACCGTGACGACGCTTCCGGCTGGGAGAGCGGCGAGCACAACTTGGCAGCGAGGAGCAGTGATTTATATTGGCAAAAAAGCCCTGTGAGGGTTAGACAGGGCAGGGGAAGATAGGGGAGTGGGCAACAAAGCAGACATCAAGTAAAGGAACCTAATTACCCATCAATGAGGAGGCAGGAGATTATGACCAATGGGACGGCTGCTTTTTGGGGCGTAACGGAACAGCACATAACTATATATAGGCTTTGCTTAGGGGTGCAGCTATCATGTGACCACGGGGCAGAGGCAGAGTTAGAGGGGCTAACCTCTGCTGTTAGCCTGGCCCGCCTGACACGCTGTGGCGTGGCTGGCATTGTTGGGGGGACCCCAGTGGGGGGCGACAATGCAATTCTGCAGTAAATCACACGCTCAGCTAAACATGCTCAGGGCGACACTGAAGAAGGCATTTAACAGCTGATCCCCAAGAGTGAGGCTCGGCTCCGGGATGCTCCGGGATGCTCCGGGATGCACCGGGATGCTCCGGGATGCACCGGGATGCTCCGGGATGCTCCGGGATGCACCGGGGTGCTCCGGGATGCTCCGGGATGCACCGGGATGCTCTGGGATGCACCGGGATGCTCCGGGATGCACCGGGATGCACCGGGATGCTCCGGGATGCACCGGGATGCACCGGAATGCTTTGGGATGCTTCGGGATGCACCGGGATGCTCTGGGATGCTCCGGGATGCTCCAGGATGCTCCGGGATGCACCGGGATGCACCGGAATGCTTCGGGATGCTTCGGGATGCTTCGGGATGCACCAAGATGCACCGGGATGCACCGGGATGCACCGGGATGCTCCGGGATACACCAAGATGCTCCGGGATGCATAGTTTTCCATGCATGACGCTCCTGAACTCTGTGCCCAGCGCAGCCGGAGTCCTTTTGGATCGGCCTCTGATTCATCTCCTACATCCGCACCACGATACCAAAATGCACACAGTCGACTGTCTGCAAACAAACATGCTTTCATTGTACATGTGCACTGCAGCTGCTGACCGCTGCTCTGCATGCATTATTACATAACAAAAAGGGCTTTTATGTGTAAATGGAGAGTCTGAAATCAGGCACAGGTCCTGAACTCCGCTGGATGGAGATCTTTATCCCAGGCTTTAAATCACCGCACCGGAATAATGAGTAATATTAGCCCTTCCTGTGACCGTGCAGAGCCCCGAGTCTTTCTGCAGCCCTCCTCTGTGCAAACTCAGGAATTCACACCTCCGTACAGCCCTGGCTTCCCGCTGGTGCCTGCTTTCCGCAGCTACCCAGGAAACATACGGCTGTGGTATTCCCAGAGCGCTTGCTCCAGCTGGAAGTCCCGACACCGCGGTCTGACTGACTGCCTGTCGCCTGGGGGGGAAGCAGAATGGGCCGGCGAGGGGGGCTGTCAACCAAACTAACACCCCCTGGCAAAGAGTTCCCCCCGCCCCCCCCCCCGGAGCGTCTCGCTGGGCAGACAGTAGCAGGTGGGTGACACCCGTCTGGCCCCTGATCAGGTCTTCCGGATGCCTGCGGCTGTCTGCAGCTGCTGCCTTCTGGCTCTTTTCAGTGGCATCACGGGGCACCCTTGGGCTTAAGGACCCAACGGGTGGCCTCAGCACTGCCCGACTGGCCTTTCGAGTGCAAGCATCACTACGAAGAAGGGATTCTGCAGTGACTGACATGGATGATGTCGGACATGAAGCAGGAATGGGAGGGGGCGCTCGTTTGGTACCTCGACCGTCTTTGTTTTCTGAGGAAGGTCAGCGAGTTCTGAGCTTCTACTTCGGTTATACATCCCTGACTGAATATCCAGCTCCGCACTGCTGCTGAAATTCATGGAATATCTGAGAAGTGAGAACGTCTTGAATTTCCTGGAAAGGAAGTGGGCATTGTGAAGGTCACACCCTCTTACACCTCCGCCAGCAGGATGCACCCTGCTCCCGAGCTCCCGCAGCGACCCGGTCCAGTCTGCGGGGCCCCCAGTCAAGCGGGAAGCAGCCCAGCGCCGCGGCAGTGCTAACAGGTGTGTCGCCGTGGGATATGACTCATTAAATTAGCATATTTTAATTTGCACTGAGAAAAAGGACTCGGTGATGAGCACGGACAAGGCTGTGGGACCCACTCCAGGCACTAGGGGCAGCGGTCCCCTGGCACACTGCTCTGCTGCTGCATCTATCCACCTTTCTGCTCAGGGCCAATAGAACGCAAGAAGCCCCAAGGAGGAAGATGAGGAGGAGGTGGAGGAGAGCATGCCGCCACGGCAGCCGAGTCGCGGTGCGTCGGAGCGTGATGGAGGCGGGGCGCTTCTGCTAAAGGTGCCAGTAATTACAGTGCTGAGTGGCGTGTCGCGGACAGCGTGGCACAGGGGGAACTTCAAAGCTCCTTCCATTGTGGCCCAGGCTCTTCCTCTCTCTCCCTCTCTCTACAGAAACACGGGAATGGTTTGATCACACAGCAGCTTTATGTAACACATTCCCCCTGGCGGGCGATTTAACCAGCACACACACACACACACGCACACAGCATGACAGAACCAGGCTTTTAAGAAAGTAAAGCAGCAAAAAATTAACAAATAAAAGCAAGCTGAGAAACACACACATAATACAGAAATGTAAGGGGCCCCCCCGATCCACTGAGGGGCTCGACCCTCATCTCTCACTTTGAGATGACACTCGGGCACCAATCTGCAGGTTCGGGGGGGGGGGGGGGGGGAAAGGGGGGGGGGGGGGGGGGAGGGGTTCCCGCGCGGCCCCCCCCC